>BMAV01001805.1:0-13807 GCA_019973955.1 Trichonephila inaurata madagascariensis
GTTGCCGGGCTGGTCAAACAAGTACCTTAAGATTCTAAAAACGTTTCCCACCCCTCAAAAAGGAGATATGTTATCAATCCAATTTAGCTCCCATTAAGACTGTCATATTAGAGGATTCTCTGTCAAGGTCATTGGTAACAAATAAACAGTTTTCCCAGAATTAACGATTTTTTATTATATGTTTCAGTATACTCATAAAAAATAAATATTGGTCAATTAATCCTTCAAAGTGCTCAATATGCCTATCCATGTATCAGAAAAATCTTTCACATTGTGAAAAAAAACCGCAACAGAATTATATAATTTACAACTTTCCTAAAAAAAGGGATGCAGGTAACCATACCAGTAAGTTTGAAAGCCAGCAAAAGTAATATTTTAGATTAAAAGAAACGTAATAAAAAAATCTCTCATCGTAGAATTACAGTAAAGCAAACAAAATATTTTTTTTATTTAGTTATAGGATCAAAGATAGCTAATGAGCGTTCAAAGTAGAATCTTTATTTTTTGATGACCTTTTTTCACCAGATGGTATATATAAATCATATCAATGTAAATCTGTATTTTTTATTATATCAGAAAGTATTTGTTTTTTTTTTTCATTCCAGTAAATTAATTTTTTTGTTAACCTTTTATTTTCGATATGCTCGCGCCCCCCTTGAAGGGTTATCGCGCCCCGCCCCCAGAGGGGCGCGCCCCACAGTTTGAGAAACACTGATTTATATAGCTTTTTTAAAATCACGGTTCCGAACGTAGTCGGATACCTTAAAAGTTATCTAAGAACGCGTGTATTGCTCGCAGTAATTAGATCTTTATTCATTATAAACCAGCGACTTAATACTTGCTTAAATATAACCTGGGGTAATATTCTCAAACTAGAAGATGATTTATTCGATTTTTTTAGTTGTTGAAATGTCAACAAATCTATTATCCTTTCTTATGAGGATCTTGTGAAATCTTGTGTCCTCTTTTACCTTTTTTAATGCACTTTCAACAACCTTTTCTTTAAATAATAGTTTCACTAATGGACGTCCGTCAACGAAATGTCACAATCCCTTCTTAGAAAGAATTTTTCGAACGAAATTCCACAGCTAAGCATTTAATGGAAGCAACTTCTCCTTCCAATCACATCAAAATAAGAGACGGAATAGATTTCATTTAAATCGTACGTGGGCTTATTTCTTGTTTGTGGAACTAACCAGAATCTTGTTTTACTTGAGAAAATATTAATGGACGTCCATTATATAAACAGATGTAGATTCGAAAATTTCTCTTCTCTTTAAAGCCATTATCTGAGGACGTTGACTTTCAAGAGTGCATTTTATACCGGGCACTTTTTCTTTGCTGAATATTAAACTAAGAGATGCAGGGATTGTTTTAATGGGTTCGGGAATGGAACGAACAGTTTAACTTTCACGACGTTAAAGACTTGACATGTGCTTGAAAAAAATATATGTGCTGAGGATGTTTTAGTTTAATGGTGTAGGGCTCTTTTTATTGAGATGAAAAATGGGAAGGTGATGTTTAATATTAAATGGTGTCTTGTTAATACTGTTTTTAGATTATTTTCTCTAAATTGTACTTGGGAACAGATTTCCTAAAATATGCATGATTTTTTTTTAATATAACTATTTATATTAATTGCAGATCTCTAAGAAATTAGATAGATTTTTTCGCTTTATAAATATTTAATACTAAAAAAGATATTTCATATTTTATACTTAAAGAACGATCTTTTATAAATTTATGAATTTAATTGTATATAACTTCAATTAAATTCGCTTATGAGGAATGGTTGCTTTTAAGATTTATATATTCGTACTAACAGTGGCGCAAACGTGGGAAGGGGGTTCCTGGGGTTCCGGACCCCCCCCAAAGCCCTTGATTTTTTTCCGATTGGTTATAATTCTAAGTATATAATACGTAAAATTTAATTAAATATTTGTTATTAATGATTAATTTTGTTAATTAATGCTAATTATTTATTCAATAATTAGATTTTACTGTGTTTTGTTCCTGAAAATCGACAAAATCAAAAATAGAATGATACAAGAATGGTGAACTTTCAACCTCGGACCCCCTTGAAAAATTCCTGTGTGCGCTAATGCGTACTAATGCTTACATTCTTGGAAAAATACCAGTAACAATTGACAATCTTAAAAAATTGTGAAATGCAGAGGGACCCCTATTTAATGAACCCCTATTTAACGAATTTTGTCCTTCCTCGATTAAAATGAAGGCAAAAATCCTTATTTAAAGAATAATAAACCCTGATTTCCAGAATATGTCAACAGTTGAAAAAATGTTTTATGAGCTTGTATAAGAAAAAAAAATTTAAATGATATCCTGTTTGTCCGGAGCAGAAAAAGAATTTTTCTTGAAAGTAGCAAATTTCAACGGGAAACGGAGTAGATCCTTATTAGACTTTATATGTGCATATGAGTCATGAGTGAAACTTATCGTGTGAGTTTTAAATAGGACAAGTAATTCTTTTCTATTCTCATCTAACTCTACAATGCAAGAAAAATTATCAAAATTTAACAATTATTTTACATTTGATAATGGACTGCTTATTGGTGCAACTGAAGTTCATGGAAATTGTTGATTTGTTGTAGTTTGCGACCCATTTCTCATCTCTCAGTCACCATCCGTTTATGAAATGGCTCGATTTCATTCCGTTTGGCCAAGGCTTCGTAGATGGAAATTCGATACATTATGTTTTTTGGTGTTAATTGGTGTTTCACCCAAATATTGAGCTTTTTTTTTTAATCCAACTTTGCGCAAATGATTTAAAACTGTTTTATATTCGATCTTTAGCTCCTGGGCAATGCTACGACTGCTAACAAGCCGGTCTGCTTCGATTATTTCTGTGATTTTTATCAACTTTTTTGACGATGGGCCTGCCTGATCGAGGTGCATCTTTAACATCAAAAATACCTGAGCAAAATCGACGAAACCAAAATTGCACAATTAGCTGTTACAGTATCAACACCATAAAAACCATTAATAATTTCAGCCGCCTAGCTTGCATTTTCGCCATTATCAAAGAAAAACTGTAAAATGTACGAATTTTCTCTTTGTTGACTTCCATTTTTAAGACCCTCTAACTCAAAACTGAATGCACCAAACAAAAAACAGAAAAATAATTTTTTTAGTGTGAAATGTTTCTTGACAACGAGCATAATTTGAAATTGTATGATTGATACTGCACGAGATATCGACACTACAGCCATCTACCAGAAAAATTATGGATTTTTTTCCCCCTACCTATTATAATATGTTAATATTGAATTCATACTAAATCCAACACATATTTAAAAAATTTCAATTACTACGCCTAACACATTAAAAGATAAAAACCAAAAACTAAAAACCCAACCTTTTTCGCATAAAATTTTCGCAATGTTTAATAAATCTTCAATAAAAAGTTTCACTAACCAGTTCCATTAAATATTTATAAGAAATGCATGTTTCTGCCGAATGTTATAATATTTTATTCACGTTGATACTTTGTATATATTATGTTTCTGATAATTTAGGTAGAATGTATTCTAATTTTACTAAAATTATTTTTAAAAAAGAAATCGGGAAAACCCCCTTTTGGAAAATTTTTTAAATTTTTCCAGGAAGTCAGAGTACAATCTGACTTCCCGGAAATTCGGGTTTGGAAAAAATATTGTATCAAACACCAGTTTGCTTTCAATCCATAATATAATTTCAACAATTCCTTTGTGGATTACTATTTCCTGGTATGTGATTTAAGAATTTAAGTATTTACCATGAATCAATAAGAAGAAAAGTTTTAAAGTTCAGAGAAAATGCTTGCTTAATTAGAAGGAAATACTTTAAAGCTATATTCATGACAGTGATTGTATTTCTTTAATCACGTATTCAGATATTTCGTTAGATTTGATACATTGTATCATGTAGCCGATTCCAATATTTTGTATAAGAAATAAAAGATAAATCTACTTAGCAATTAGCTATTGAACTGGGATTAATTAAATTTTTGTTATTCAGCAAGATGATAAGATTTCGTAAAGAATGAAAACCCTTTCATATATTTTTGGAAAAATTATTTTAAAACCCAAAATTTAAAGGGGTGCATTATAAGTTTTATCTTTTTAAATTTCCCTTTTTGCTTGGGGGGTTTTTCTATAAGTTTTTAAAATTATCCAATTTTACTAATTAACACGGTGTAAATTTAATTATTTATATCACCAGAGACATTTCAAGAGTAAAAATAAAAGTGTGTTTCAGTTTCTTTTCAAATACAATGTTATGAACTACTTTGTTAATTGATTATGAAAAGAGTTTAAAAGGAAAAAACACCATTGTAATAAAATCAAATTTTTTTAAAAGGGAATATTACTTTGGGAACTATGATTTTGAAAAGTTATAAATGGAAAATTTTTTATGATATGTAGTGTCATTAGATTAAAAAAATGTATAAAAAAATTGTTCTGAAAGTATTACAAAAAAAAAATTATTTTACTATATTTTGGCAAAAAATTAAACCCTTTTTTTTCAAAATTTTCCCCTTTTTGTGAAAAAAATTTTTATTATAATAATATTTTGCCTGTATATAGCTCAACCTCTCAAAAAGAGGTTTTCCCAAACAAGAATTTTTGAAATATATCCTTAGGTTTTATCCATTTTTTTGGACAAAAAAGGAAAGAAATTTTTAAAAAAAAAAACGCCCATAATTATTTCAAATGCTGAAATCTGAAAAAAAAATGTGAATTTTTCAAAAAACATAGTTGAGCCTCTGTACAGAGGTCTGAGGGAATAAACAGGCAAAATATTAATTTTTATAGAAGCATTTTTCCAAAAAAGAACATTTTGAAAAAAGGGTTAAATTTTAAATTATTTTTTTTAAAAAAATTTGGTTTTTAAAAAATTTTTTTTCAGAATCCCTTTTAAAAAAATTTTATACATGTATTCTAATCTGACACTAAATATCATGGGGAAAATGATCCATTTTGGGGCCCTTTTTTAAAATTTTTCGGTTCGAACGTAGTCGGATATCAAAGGGTCCGTCTTTAAAACCCCCTGAACAAAGGCTTTTCAATAACTAATAAATACATACTTTTTGTATATATGTTACCGTAAAAATAAAAAATCCGTTATTTCATATAATAACTAGGTATTTCTTTTGAAAGGACAAAATATATAAAATTATTGAATTCTACGATTTAACTAGGTATATTCGCTAAGCTAGGAATAACAATCATTTGATCTTTAAAGTGTGAAATATGGCACTTTAAAGTTCTTTGAATCGATTAGGAACAAGAGACAGCTGAATAAAACAATTGTACTCTAGATCTCAGTTCAGTATACGTAATATGTTCAGCGATAATTATTTTTTTATTGAAGCTCCGAATACTGAAACAACGCTTCGATCCGTTGCCACAGCTCAAAGTTGGGGCACTGGACAAGGATTTAAGAAGTGTTCGTGTAAAAATTGTAATATTGAAAAGTGTGCATGTTTCAAAAATAATATGCAATCCAATCCACAGTGTCATCACAGCAATCCTTGCTCTCATAAGTAATGGAAAGTAAATTATAATTCTCTCTCACAATTTTTTTTTGAAAAAATTTACACAATGTTATTAAGAAGCAAGGGTTTTTCTTCCTAGCGTGTAATTGTTTATTGTTTTGTTTATAATATTTAAATTATAATCATTTCTACAACATTTCTTTTTTTATTTTCACTTTCTGTTTATCTAATGTTATCAATATGAGTAATAATAAATTATATCATCTGCTTTTCCTTAATATTTATCAATTAATCATCCGCATTAGAGATAAAGTGTAATTTTTCGAGATCTTTCAGTTAATTTATGATCAATTAATTTATAAAATAACTTTGAAATTGTTAATTATTCACTTTAACAGCCAATCATTAGTTTTTTTAATATAAAACTAGCTATTTCATAGAATAACTAGGTAAAGTATGAAATTTCTGGTTTATTATATATTTTAACTCACTTGTCTAGTTATTTGAAGAAATACCTTCTTATTCTATGAAATAACTGAATTATACTCTTTAATGGTAACATATACAAAAATGTTTTAAAAATATTATTACAATAAAAAAATCATTTTAATGCATTTCTTTTTTTTTTTTGGCCAAAAAAAAAAAAAATGAGAGAAGAATGACATATTTTGAAAACATTCAATTTTTATGAAAAATGCTTTTATAATAATATTTTGTCTACATATAGCTAGAACCTCTAAAAAGAGCCAAAATACGATTTTCAAAATATATAATTTAGAAGTGCAACATTCATATTTTAATACATCTAAGTATATGAATTATAACAAAAAGCACCAGTTGTTAACTAAATTGGTAGTAACTCTGAAAATAATGTGAGATTCTCTATAATCTTAGTTCGAGCTTCTGTAGAGAAATCAAAGCTATATTTCATCACTATCATGGAAGGATTTTCCATAAAAGGAGAATTTTGAATCTGTGATTTTTCCGTTTTTTGTCAAAAAATTGGATTTAAATTAAATGTATTGTCATAATAGTGTTAAAAAAATTTTTTTAATGTATATAAAAGTACTCTAAATATATAAACAAAATTCATTTATTCGCTTTTGGAAAAGTCATGCAGTCAGATACTAAATATATCTTTTATTTGAAATGGGCCTGCGGATTGGTATTTTCATCATTGCAGGCCTAGTGCATTCCTCAGGAGCTGGTACTACTTTCATCATATTGATAGATACCGATTGCCACATTTAATTTTGACGCCCAGTTTCCTCCCCAGAGGCATTCACCTGAGCTCCTGCAATCCAAAATTATACTAGGAATTTAATTTTTCCAACAACATTCAAGCCAAACAAGAAAAATTCCCACTTCACCATACAGAAAATCACGTATAAGAAGTATTTCAGTACCACGAACAAATTGCATCTCTTAAAAACATTACCACTAATAATCTCACTATAAGAACTAAATATACGTGCAAATCAAAACGGAAGGAAATATCAGTACGTACCCGGTTGTGGTCAGTTCCGGTACCAGTACGGTGTGCTTTCAAACCAGATAAGGAGTTAAAAAATTTGGAATAAATATATTTATTAAATTTAGACACAGGAAACATTGTCAAATACAGTTTCAAATTTATTGATCTACTTTAAAATTTGACTGATAATTTTAATCAAATAAAAAAAAAACACCAAACGATATATTTTTAACTACATAAATTCATGCAAATATCAGCCATACTAGTAAAAGCATAACAACAGGCTTTGTTGGATTTAATGGTAATAAGCGATTTTTTCCTCTTGGATGCGAAAAAAAAAAAGATGTTTTTCTAAAATTTCTCAATATTTAATTTTTTATTTTCGTAAAAAATATACAATAAAGTAAGGAACTTCTTAGTAATATAAAATAATATTTCTACTACTAAAATTAAATAAAAAAATTATATTTCATGTTTATACTTATTTGGAGTTTCTTTTGAAACACATAAGAACTTTCAAAAACAATTATTAAAAATCCTGATTATTTCAGAGACAGTCATGAATTTTAAAGGATGAGGATATCGGAAATGTATTCATCATTTAAAGATCCATTTAGGAGCAAAATGGCTCAAACTACACTCAATAACAGTTGGTGAGAAAATTACATCCAAAGTTTCAAATCCAGATGTTTCTGTCGGTTAAAAAGCGCGTGGTACGTACAATAGAGATATGGATGAATTGAATGACATGAGAAATGGTTGTCTGAGCATTCGGCTAAAGGTATGAATGGTAAAATTGGTGAGTTTCATATATCATAATGCATTATCATGACATATTCACCAATATTGTACCCTTCTAACATTCGAATATAAACGTGTACATTTATCTTTCCATACAAAAAAAAAGAAGAAAGTTTTAAAATAGGTTACATATTATTTGCAATTTTTCACTTTTAGAATTATATTTTTTGTAACATTTTTAGTTTAAATTGGTATTTTTTGTTACAGAACATGTTGTTCAGTTTTTTGGGAGGGGGAGGGAAAGTTGGCGCCTATAGACCTTATGTTCCTCACACTCCTTTCCCTTACCCTACAGTTTGGTCCTAAATCTAAAAATGTTACTTAAAATGCTGGATTCTATTCTAGATTTGATTGTTCGATACAAATATATATATTTTTTCGAAAAAAAAATCATCTTAGCCTCATGTGTAGGTGAACTTCACACATCACACTTACAAATATACCATACTTCCCTTACAAATATACCATAAAATGCAACAGACTTACCGTAAAATCCGGCGTATAACCCGCACTTTTAACACCAAAAATAATATCAAAAAAAATTAACGGGTACGTTTGAACATAAAACTCAGTGTAAAATAAAAGACAATAAATGATCAGAAAAAGTGGAAGCTCTTCATGTTTCAAAATACTGTTAATTTAAAAGAAATGACATTCTAAATGAACTTAATTATATTTTATATACTTAACTTGAACTTACAATATTTTTGCAAAATCTCAAGAAAATAACTCAATTAAATGGCTTCAGAACATAACAGCACTGCATATACACATTTGAGTTTTCTTCGTAAAGAAGAGGGTGCACGTTATACGGCGAATATAACTAAAATTAAAATTGCATCGCAGAAAGTATAGATTGCGCGTTATACCGGTGCGCGTTACACCGGTGCATATCACTTGGTTACACGGTATATACAAATTAAAATCCACAGCAATTGCTTTTTAGTGTTTGTTATAAAGTGAGTTCCTATACATATATTCTGCCTAGAAGTAGGAATATTTTAATAAACAAAAATTACAGAAAATTTTGTACAATATAGTTAATATAAAAATTCTATTAACAAAGGCTATCGAATTATATATTAGTTGTTATTTAACCCTCTAAGCGGTCTGCACTTAAAGTCTTGCCATTCTGGAGATGTTTCAAAAATGCACGGAACATATTCTTTTGCTTTCAGGTGGGGTTCTCAAAAGTGGTTGAGCCGTATTTTTTAGGAAATGCGAGATACAGCACCAGAAAATCTATGAAGGCAATTTTAATTTACATTAAACGGAGCCGCTTGGAGGGTTAAATGTTTGATTGTTTTACTACTTTAATACCACACTTTTATGCCTTCAATGTGTTCAAACTATTCTTCTATTTAAGTCTGAAATATGTGATAAATTAAGAGTTTAGAATATTTCATTACCTTCATAAAATATAATAAATCTAATTTACAAATTTTAAATTTATAATTTAAGTAGTTTGATTTTAAATTTCTAAAATTAACTTAATTATTTATATATTTTCAGATTTATAATAAGAAATTATCGAGGCTTTTTTTAATGATTTCTGGTTTAATTCCCCATCTTCATAAATTGCATTTTCATAATCTCAAAGAGTTCATCAACAAAGAAAAAAATATCCGGAAACTTTATATTTCTTTCAAAGATCATGATTTGTAACATAGATAAAACAACAGAAGGTTCATGAAACAGAAAACTGCTTCTGTAAGAACACTAAACACTAAAAGGTGAGAGCAGGGACTGAGTGCAGTGACTTAATGGAACAAGAATGGTTATTGTCCTGTCTTCTTAAGAGGAGTTTATTGAAACAAGGCGGTATTAAGCTCTTCAGTGGATGGTTTTGACTGTTTATTCACTCCATTTGCGAAGCTTACCTCTTGCGGATTCATTGGGGATCAGTGTTAGTATAGAGGTCACAGGAAAGAAAAAGAAGACCAAACGAAAGATTACATGAAAGCTAGAACATATTCGCTGAGAATATTTGCTCAAATTGATGTACAAGACTTGAATTGACATTTTCAAAATTACAAGCAAAGTTCTTTATGTATAATTGTAACGTATCTCTGCCATTTCCTTTAAAACAAACCATTATTTAATAAGAATGTCTGAAGCTCAAAAATCTATTATACTTTCTATGTAATTTGTACGATCAAATATCTTTAACTAAATATGAAGGTTGTAAAAATATATTTCGATGTCCAGAATGTAAAAATTCCTTAAAAGGGATTTATTATAGTATTAATTGATCAACTAACGATAAATAGACAAAAAAATCCAGCTTAACCCTTTAAGTACCACCGGCGTATATATTCGTCTTACTCAACCGGTACACTAAATTTACCCACGGGCAGCCATATATCCGTCCTTCAAAGTAGATCTTTCTTGGGGCTGGTATCAATAAAACTATTCAATCAATCAAATATTCAACAACCAATAAAAGGTTTTGGAATTTGATAATATTACCTTGACAGCGCTTGCGAAGTATTTACTTAATTCAGACAAAAATGTGCTTATTTGTGTCTTTTATTTCTACTCCAATACACCTCATAAGCATGCCTTTGTGAAAAACGGTGGCACTGCTAAGAAAATTACGTTATTTTTAGCCGGCAGTTAAGAGGTAAAATTATATCTTTATCTCACTGTATAAACTAAATCTTTATGTAATAAGAAATGAATACTTATATCCGAGAAAAATGTAATTATTACTATTAACCCTTTTTTGCATGACGATAGAAACTTCCATCATAACATTTAATGAACAAAGAATTGTACTCAAAACATTAGTACTGTAAATTGGTTGTACATGACAACTTTTTCCACAACTATTGCGTAATAAGAAACGAAGCTGTCAAAAAAATCAAACATCATTATCATTATCGCGGGTTTGAACTTGTCATTCCGCTATTTACTGTGGTTGGAAGAAACGTGCGTTTTCTAAAATATTTTCTTATAACTAATATGGGATTATTTGCTAATAAAAGCGATAATGAGTGGAAAAAATGTTTGCTTTTTGATTATCTGTTATTTTCTATGGGCAATTTATATCGAATATACTAAACTTCTTCCCAATGCCATGTGATAGAAATGCACTTCTTTAAGCATTTGTTTCCTTTTAAATGTATGACAAAAATGTTTTTTACAATATGTTTATTTTATATTATTTTGTAGAAAAATTCAGAAGAGAGGACGTTGAAAATTACTTGGACCAGTTAGAAGGGGGTTCGTTATCAGAAGAAGGCCTTGATGACAAAAATCGTGATGACAAGTACAGCTATGCAGAAGAATATAGAATAATAATAATTGTTTTGGGTTTTTTTTTAATCATAGCTAGAATAAAAATTATACATTACTTTTTTGGACAGAGCTTAACATTTAAACTTGCATGATGATTAATATATCCATCATACTATTTTTTTTAATTATTTGATTTTATATATTTATATACTAGAACTTTTTAAAACATTTTTTGTTTAATCTAGAGCTTGAATTATAGCACTCTGATTTATTTCACAAAAAAAAAAAAACATTATGCAAAAAGGGTTAACACGGTAATATTGTTAATGCTAATATACACGTTAACTACTGGTTTTCTTTTCAAAATACATATTATTGTTTCCATTCCATTTTATGACTTATAACACTCTATTTGATAAATGTTTAGGCCTATTCAAATGATTTTGATATTGTTGTTGCCTGAGGTATTATTATTTTATTTTTGAATTATCTGTTCATCAAATTCTATTTTTTTTCCATCATCAAATTTAAAATCTTACCTGTATCAAATAGCTTCCTAACTTTTTATAAAATAGAAAATAGAGAACAAAAACTGTAATACAAAAGTATAAAAAAAAATTTTAAAAATGCATTTTTATATGAATGATTTTATATCTTTTGAATTATATATCTATCTACCTATTTATATATATTTATATATATCACAGGAATAAAAAACTATAAAATAATAATAAACAAGTAACACAACCTTTTGACATATCTATCAAAATATTTTGAAAATCTAATATATCTGTCTTTGATGTTTACAGATGATAAATTTTAAAAAATAATAATGGAATTGTTTTCTCGTCATTTTTAAAGCTGTGTATTGATTTCTTATTTCAAGAACACAAATATGATGAATATTATTGAATCTTCAAGAACAGATATGTGCCATTGAATAAACATCATTTCAACTGATAAGTTGAAATAAAAACTCAAATTATTTTCTTTTGATATTTATCAAAACTTTTAAAATAGACACTGTGTTCTGAAGATAAATCACAGATAATAAACTAAGAAAATTTAATTCTAAATAAAAAGCATTTTTCGTAAAAACAGTTTGATACCTGTGAACAGTGTAAGGTTTATGACTTGGATTTTTTTTTAAGTAGTAAAAAAAATAAATATTTTAAACCGGAACTTAAAATGTAATAATTTATATCGATCAGAATGACGCAAACATTTGAAGATGATGGCAGGAGGGGGTGGACAATGACCACACGGAAAGTTATAAATGTAGAGCTCATCGAAAGTTGCTGCAAAATACAAGACATAATGGTCCAAAAGGCAATAACATCCTTTGACCCTCCAAGCGGTCGGCTAGTAAAATCCTGCTATTCTAGAGATGCTTCGAAAATGCACCACACGTATTTTTTTGTTTTTTTTTTACTGTAAGAAAGATTCTCAAAAGTATTTTTAAAAATACGGCTCACAACCACTTTTGAGAATCTTACTTGAAGGAAAAAGAAGCATCTCTAGAATGGCAGGATTTTACGTGCAGACCGCTTGGAGAGTTGAATTTCCTCTATCAAAGTTCTAACGTGTCACCGAAATATCAGAGAAAGGAATGGCTTTCGATGGGCAACTCAACCAGTGGAAGCTGAAGGCACGTTGGTCAGTGCGCAAACTGCCCCTGATCACTACATACTACCAGGGATGTTTCCACAATTGCTGGACGCATTCACCCAGGAATTTTACTAATCGAAGTAGAATTATCTTCAGCGATATGATACGATTCAAATTAAGTTCAGATGTGCCATCAAGATGTTTTCAGAGCTGTCCGGGACAGTGGTTGGGAACTCAACTGACTTTCTTTCACCACATAGTCCGTTAACAGGAAAATATGATATGGGATATCATTTCAATTGATACTCGGGAAATTTTTGTTTTTAGTTCATGGCACCCTTAGAACACTGCAAAACTTTAAAGAGATTACGCATTCCTAAGTGTTCCGCATCCTTTCATTTGGCTCACGATTCAACATAATACTGTTCAAACTCACATGGTACTTCTGTTTATCTTCACACTTCCTTGGCCAGAAAGATTGCCAGATTTTCCTTAAAATAGAACCATTGAGCTGTGATGACCAAGCGTCTCTTACCATACATAGTTCATGCCAATCTAAATTGCCAAATCGAAACGTGTATACCAAGCAATTCCACTGGAGGTCATTCCTATATTCATAAGGCCAAATAAACCGATTAATAGCTCGTATTAAGACCATAGGAGGATCGAAACATTAGTGATTTTCCAATTCCTACTATTAGCTCACAATCTGTATTTATTTATATTTTTATATATTTATTTATTTATCTTGGTGGAATTTTCAATCGTTAATAAAATACATTTTAAAGAGCTCAATTGAAATGAAATTTTATATACAGGATTATTTTGGATGGCAATACAATAATATAATAATTAATTAAAGTGAATTGATTAAAACTAATTATTTAAAGAATTACAAATACAACCACGTTGGCCTCACTTTTGGCGACTTAGCGACCCTTTTGGCGACTTGTGTCAAAACTTGAAAAGGTTTTATTCTCAAGTGGAGATTCGGGAGATCGTATCTGGGTGCAGTCGTATTTTTTATGCGCTCTGTACTCTACTTCTCAAACGTTTTCAAATCAACCTTTTCCTAACTATCTGTCGTTCCTATAGCTCTTTTCAGAGCTTTAAGGATAGGGCGGCAATCAACCGGATTGATTTTCCTTTTCCCTGCTGATTACTCGGATTTCTGATTATGGGCTTGA
>BMAV01001807.1:0-42791 GCA_019973955.1 Trichonephila inaurata madagascariensis
TTGCTTCCGTCATACTATTTCCTTTGCTGTTCGGGGTATTCCCCGTTATCTTGGTGCTGCGAATGACAATGGATTGTGGAGACAACGCTATATTTTTGAATAATATAAATGTCATTAAATCCATCAAGATGGGTCGTATGAGGTTTGAGAACCCCATCTGCCGTATGGACCCCTCATCCTTGACTTTCAGAATCTTCAATTACATACCTATTGGAACTAGAATCAGGGGTAGGCCCAAATTGAGATGGATCGATTGTATGGAGGACGATTTTAAAGTTTAAGAGTGAATAATTAGCCCAGTGGCTGAGTGGCTAGTGCATCACGCTTCCACGCACAGATCCGAGACTCAAACCCCGGGCTGGGAAAGGTTCACTCAACCTTTCATCCCTTCAGTGGGTCGATAAATGAGTGCCAAGCTTGCTTGGGAACTTAACACTGGGTTTTTTTGCGTCAGACTGACCATCTGACCGGAACATCTGCCCATGCACCTCAGGGCCCGAGGTCGCGTATACTGAGTTGGACACAGTAGGCTTTGGCCCTCACGGGCTGTGGCGCCACTGAAGTTAAGAAAGTTAAGAGTGACTAATTAGAGAATTGTAGCGGAGATCGGAATGGAAGAGTGTTCTTGAAAAGGCCTTGGCCCTCCCAGGGCTATTGTGTCAATTGAAGAAGAAGAAATTTGAGCTTCTGCAGATTTATTCATCGTAGAAAAATATCTATAGAAATCTTATAAGGAAGACTGATTTCTCACACATTTTTCTTGTCATTTTTTAATAGATGAACAAAAAGGTATCTGACTGGGTTCGGAGACTATTTTCTAAAATATAACTTAAATAATTATTGAACTGTTATTTTTCAGGAAAGAATGTTGCAAAATTATACAAATATAGTAAAAAGAATTTTTTGAAAAATTGCTTTTCAAAATATTGAAATCGGAACCAAAGTATTACAAAAATTTGCTCTTTTGCTAACAATTCTAAATATATATATATATATATTGCAAAAACAAATAATGTTTTTGCAAGAATACAATTATTTACTGTTAAACTATGCTGTATACTAAAAGAAACCCTTCAAGTCTTACAATAATGTTATGAATACATGTTATGAATAACATGAAAAAATCCAGATTTATTTAAAAAAAAAACTTTTTTTTTGAAATTATATTAAAAATAACTTAATTGAAAAATTACCCTTAGCTTTTAGCACAAGGATTTCCTTATAATACAAAGAAAAAACTCAAAAAATTTCATAAAAATATTTCAATTACTTAAAGAGATATCACTGTTACCGTGAACCATCATGTCTGGAAATCTCTTCTTTTTTTGGCCTCATCGATCTTATTTTTGGCATAATAACTTTAATTTAATAAAAAATAACTATATATAAAAGTACTATAATATGAAAGATCTAAAAAACTTTAATTTTGAACGCAACCCATAAAAAGATAACTCGTTTAAATCAAAACAAACATTCCGATCAGTTAACTGTTGCCTATTTGGAAGCGAAATGTATCTATTAAAACATTTATAAAGTGAAATAAAATTTACAAAACATAAAATGATGAAAATGATGATTTTAAACAGTCGGATATATTTTTTAAGAATATATATTATGTTGTTGTGGTTTCTTACGCCACCTGATCTCGACTACGTCAGATCCAGGCCCAAGAAATTTATCATGGCAAGGGGCTAGATGTACGCCTGTCGTTGGCCGTAGCCTTGAGCACCATACAGGTGACAGTATGATTTAGCTCGGGTCGGGAGAGCACCCTGGGGAGGGTCAGGGGCCCCCACCTTTTTTCCCCTTCCACTAACCTTACGAGAGGACTTGTGGCTCGACAGCTATTTAGAGTACCCGCATGCCGCGAAAGCTCTATAGATTTACAAACATTCATGTCTTCTCCGAAATTCCAATCCAGGCTCTATGACACAGCAGTCAGCGTCGCTAACCACTTCACCGAATGGGCTGAAAAGAATATGTATTAACAACTATGTATTGTTTATAAATCTAGTTTAATATGATATTTCTAAATTTATAATAATATCCCTATTTTTTTTTAAAAAGTTATGCCATTCCGTATTGCGTAAGAATATTGATGGTAGCTACAGGAAAGTTTAATTACAAATATTTATGAATTCAAATACAACTAGTTTTTAAAAGAATTACAAATAGAAATTATAGGCTATATTGGATAGAATTAAGGAACAAGCAAGCGAGAGAGAGAGACTGCTTACTTTGACGTACCAATTGAGTTTCATCAAAGATCCCCTTTTTGGCAGCTTTCTATTCACTTATCCCCGGGAATTGTCTTTTAAGTGTATTCAAGAGGTTTTTAAGTTTATTTTGAGTTTATGACAGAGGGATCAGAGTTAAGGTATCGTTCTCGCTTAAGGTATCTGACTACGTTCGGAACCGTGATTTTAAAAAGGCGCATAAATGGATAATTTTCATGATATTTAGTGTCACTTAGATTAGAATCATGATAAAAATTTTTTTAAAGGACATTTTGACAACAAAAAAAAAAATGATTTAAATACAATATTTGGGCCCAAAAAATTTAAAACTTAAAAAAATTTTATTAAAGATGTTCTCCTTTTTTTTGAAAAAGCTTCTATTATAATACTATTTTGCCTGTATATAGCTCAACCTCTGTACAGGGGCTCAACTGTAATTTTGTGAAAAAATTAAAAATTATTTTCAGAGTTACAACCTTTTGGGAAAAACTATCGGCTTTTTTTTCTTAAAATTTCTCCCCTTTGTTGTGAAAAAACCTTTGGATAAACCCACTTCTAAGCTATATATTTAAAAAATTCCCTGGTTGGGGCCTCTGTCAGGGGGTCGGGGCTATATCAGGCAAAAAAAATTTTATAATAAAGCACCCAAAAAATATTTTGAAAATTGGTTTTCTATTTTCCCTTTTTGTAAAAAATATTGTACTGAAATAATTTTTATTGTAATACTATTCTTAAAAAAATTTTTTATATATTTTTCTAAATCTAAGTGACATTAAATATCATAAGTAATATCCATTTATCCCCTTTTTTGCAAAATCACGGTTCCAAGGGGGTAATCCTTTAAAATAATGAAATCATGTCCCAGTCGCTTTGCCTCCATGTAAATAGGATATTAATAAGCAATTCGATAAAACATTTAGAAGAAATTATACTTTAAGCAAACTTTTGGTAAAAATGTTTTTAAAATTTAAAAAACTTTTTTTTTCCCCCCGTATATATATATATATATAAAAAAGGGAAATTACACACACACACACACACACACACACACACACACACACACACACACACACACACACACACACACACACACACACACACACACACACACACACACACACACACACACACACACACACACACACACACACACACACACACACACACACACACACACACACACACACACACACACACACCCCCCGAACACACACACACACACACACACACACACACACACACACACACACACACACACACACACACACACACACACACACACACACACACACACACACACACACACACACACACACACACACACACACACACACACACACACACACACTTTTATTTAAATAATTATAGATAGATAGATACACACACGTGTTTAATATATAGACCTTCCACAAAAAAAAAAGAGAGACAACCTGTGCTGTTCGTTTACTAAATTATAAAACAAACAAAAAAAGAAATATTTTATAATATTCTCAAATATATAAAATGCAGTAAAAGCACAGCATCATTTCAAAACTCGTAAGAACAAAATAGATTATTTATGATTACTCTTTTCAAAAATGTACATTGGAAATGAATCATAAATATTTATAGCGAATTTTCTTTTTATCAAACACGAATAAGTCTTTCGTTAAATCGGCATTCGAATTCCCTCAGAAAAATAACGCTACCATCTAAAGAATCATTTATTGAAATTGAACTCTTGATCTGTTTGAAGAATATGTAAATGTTATTTACACAATTTAGATCATTTTCCTCGATTCATGGCAGAATGCATTATTTGAAAATGATCTAAGTGGTACGAAAATGAGGTTCAATTTCTTCAGGGGGTTTCGAAATGCATCAATGATAGAAGTATACTTGTTGGAAAATTTATTCGACCTTTACAGTTTGCTTTGAGTTGCATCTTAATATTTGATTCCCCTAAGGTACCGATATCTAAAATTACTTCTTTCAAAGCTAGAGGAAATCTTTCGGTTTTGGGTTGGTTTTGAATTAATGCATGCACAATACACGTAAAGTATGATATCATCTTTTCTGCATATCTTTTTTTCATGGATTGCTCAAAGCATTAAACGATATCATTTTATGAATTTCCACATGGAATGCTATTCCGCTTTCAAAATGCGTAAGTTTGCTTGAATAGAATTCCATGAAAAAAAATGGCGGAAAAGTTTTGTATAATGGGGAAAGACATTCTTGTATATTGGTTGACGTATTTGTATTATAAAAAATTATACTTACCCAGGGTTTGTATTACCAGTAAGGGAACACATATTTTCTGAATATTCTTTGAGTTATAGGCAGAGAATGGAAGATTTTGTGAATATATTTTGTATTCGGATAAATTAATTCTAAGCTCACAAGAATATTTTTGTGTGTGAGCTAAGAAAAGAAGAATATTATCATATTTCCTAAAAATGTGCTGAATTTAAATGTGTTTGAGTCTTTTATATGAGATCCACACACACATATAAAGAATGTATTAGATGTAAAATATAATGGTTAGTATTAATGGTTTGTATGTGGTATATAATAATTTAAGGTACCGACTACGTTCGGAATCGTGATTTTAAAAAAGCGCTTAAATGGATAATTTTCATGATATTTAGTGTCACTTAGATTAGAATACATGTATAAAAACTGTTTTAAGGATATTTTGACAAAAACAAAATTATTTAAATACAATATCTCGGCAAAAAAAGAACTTAGGGAAAACCTTTTTTAAAAAGTTTCTCCTTTTTTTGAAAAATAAACTTCTATTATATAATACTATTTTTTCCTGTATATAGCACGGACTTCTGTACACAGGCTCAACTATGATTTTTGAAAAAATTCCCTTATTTTTTTAGGTTACAACCCTTGAAATAATTATCGGGGTTTTTTTTTTAAAATGTCTCCCCTCTGTTGTCGTAAAACATGGATAAACCTATTTCTAAGTTATATATTTCAAAAATTCTGGGTTTAGCTTTTTGTACAGGTTCTGGGGGCTAAACCCGGCAAAATATTTAAAATTTTAAAGAAAACCCTTTTTCCCCAAAGGGGGAAATATTTTGAAAAAATCAAACATGTTCCTTTTCCCAAAAAATTTATTAAAACATTTTTTTTGTAATATATTTTAAAAAATTTTAAAAATACATTTTTAAACTAAATGACACTTTTATAATATTTTCCCTTTTTCCTTTTCAAAAATCACAGTTCTGGGAGTCGGAATTTTAAAATATTTAAGTTTGCTACCATATACATTCAAATTTTCCCCAAAATTTCTTTTTAAACTTTTTGAAAAAATATTGTCAGTGATTATAATTTTCCATACATTTATATACTCGGTATTTAAATATTATGTAAGTGTTTATTGTTCGAATAAATAAGCTTTAACTTAAAAAGTGTTTTCTGAAAATAAATGATTCGTTGGTTAATGAAATCGTAACTAATGGAACAAATTTGTTCTTTTGTTTTGTTGTTTTTATCCCACCTGATTGACAGAAATATCTAGATCAAGTCCATGAACCCTTTTGGGTTTTTTTAAAAATGGGAACTATAGCAGGATTTGAAAGCATCTGGCTCTTATGGCAATCACTACAAGGAAAATAATGTGGGGAGAAGCGGCGGGGCATATTACGAATTCGGACAAAGGGGAAATTATATACAAAATGCGTCACATGCCATTGAGCTCCAGTATGTCCACTGCGAAGTTAAGCAAGAATCGTTTCATTTTCACCTACGCGCACCAAAAAAAAAAACAGTATCAAAAACCGGGTTTTCTTCATACCACTCATGTATGGATGCCTACTTCTAAGAGAAACTGATATCTTGTTTGGGTAAAGTACTTTTAAACTACATATCAAGTTATTTTAGTAATATTATTTTTGTAATCGTTGTTAAATTAGAAGCTATCCAATTATAAGTGCTATTGACTTTAATGAAATGTTACTGACACAAAAGAGTTATAATATTTCTTAAACTTTTATTACAAACTATATTTAAATACAATGGAATACTTTAAAAATTTTTTAAGTACATTACATTTATAAAAGCTCTGAAACACAATGAATTCTTAAATCAGGTAATTGAATATCTTCCGTTTTACTTACTTAAAAAGGCTAGTTATAGAAGCTGTTCTAGGATTATTGGGGAAAACTTTAAGGGAAGGTAGAGGACACCACAAGGATTCAGATTTTCATAGCAATCCATGGTCGGAAACGTCTTTGTTCATCGCTAGGTGGCATTGTTCACAAGAGGATGGAAGGAAACAGACCTTCATTACCACTGTCATTGCTCGGAGAGGAATATGGAACGTCTTACGATCATCGAGCTGGCAGATATGCACATGATTTACTGATTGGCGGAAGGAAATTCACGAACAGCAGATGGATTATATTGCGAAAGGCACCCAAAGAGAGCTGCACCGGACTGCCGGATGCTTACTAATTTACATCAATATTTGTGTGAACATACGTCGTTACGTCGAGGTACCCCTTACAGCACAGAAGCAATATCTTCGACCAATAAATGTTTCAGATGATCTTAGTCTTGTGTCTCTTTGTTTCTTGTAGCTGTCATATTACTTTCCCATGACATTTTCAACCATGGGTTGCTATGCAAATCTGAATCCTTGTGATGCCTTCTAGTTTCCCTTAAAGTTTGTCCCAATAATCCTGGGACATCCTGTATAACGTGGAATAAAAAAACTTTATTTTAAAATTAAATTTACAACATTCTCGAGTCAAACAAGGAAGGAAGAAAGTCACAGACTAAGATTTTTGATACAATGAAAAGTAATATTTAAAATTATTTTTAAACATTCTTGAGTCAATAGTCATGATAGATGCTAATTAAAACCTTTCTTAGTTCCAAGGTTTAATTGACTGCATTTTCTTATAGTCCTCTTCAAATTATCTAACAATAAGATATGGCAGCTGTAACAGAGGGGTAATAGGTGGCATTGTATCGCCCCTGAAGACCTTTTGTCTAAAAAAGTCTTGATGCTATAGCGAACATTATTACGAAAAAACTAGTTGATGTCGTCAGGGACAAAAAGCCCATAATGACTGCTTTAGATTGTAGGGAGAGGGCACAAGGGTTTCCTGAAACCCATTTCCGTTACGTTCCCCGATAGACTCCTTTAAAGGGCATGAGCAGAAGAATTATCTTTCAAAGCCATGTAAGACTGGGATATAGCGAAAGAAGACCGGCTGTTGATGAGTGCCGCCTGGTAAAGGCCTTATCATACACGCGTACTTGGAACAACTGTTTCGGGAAATTTTTCAGGAATTTTTCCATTTTTCTTTTATTTCGCTCGCGCTTTGTTAGACTGCCGTAAACAGAAATGGAGCATCATTCTGTTTAAAATATTGCACAATCAAAATATTATGCACCATTAAAATATTATATGCCATATCTAATGCGTTTGACGAAGCAAGGCTGTAATCTTTACTGTCATCTTGTTTATCATGTAGGGAGTCGAAGAAACCCATTGGCTGCAATTTCAAGCAATTTTTATTTGGAGCAATTCTTTCAGCTCAGTGGGAAAAGTTTTCGGAGCCGTTGCTATGGCAATTAGGTAGAATTTGATCAGAATTGTTGCTTTCAAGTTAAATTGCCCCAAATACGTATACATGCGATAAGGCCTTAAGTGAGAGTAAACGGCGAGTTGTGGAAGATGGTGGATTGGTATTTTTTGTAATTAAAGCTTAAATATAACGTACATCTCAGACCGACTGTGTGTTTTCGTTTCCAGTACTCGCACTGAATATTAACTACATCTGGTTCAGAATCCTGCCGTGTGTGATAATTTTAGGATTTCTCGTCATTTGACCGAGAAAAGTATAATGTACTTTCCAAATATGACATTTACAGACGATGATTTTTCTGGAGTAGCTTTTTAATAAGAATATGTATGATTAATTTGGATTATGTACAAGTAAATTGTTATTCAGCTTAATCTCACTAACCCTGGACTGCATAACTGAAAACAGACGAGCGAAACGTACGTATGGAATATTTTAATAAAAATCTTATTTTATTCATTTAACAATTGTATATGTTTGGTTAGATCGCGGTTATATGTAGAGAAAAAAATAATTATAAATCGGAACCTATCTTTGCAAACATGAAAACTACACTGTTGGCCAGCGTAAATGCAACACCCTGAAGGAAGCATGCAAATAACATGAAATCTACAACATGCATTAGCGGAGGTGAGATATGCAAATAATTAGAATTTCAGGGCAGACACATCACGCGCGCCTGTGGCGCCACCTCAAAGTGCTATTTAAAACTTGGAGATTTCGACGATTTCAAGTTCGCCAATTGTGTTTTTCTTGTGGTTTTTTCCAAAAACGATCAGTTATGACTCGTAGAAAACAGCGATCAGCCTTTGATCAAGTATCCGAGTTCGACAGAGGAAGGATAGTGGCCTTCCGAGATTGTGGATTATCTTTCAGGGAAACTGGTAGTCGTGTTGGACGAAACCAAACAACTGTAATGCGGATATGTGACCGTTGGATGTAGGAGGGTACGACGGACCGACGTGGTCGATCGCATCAATCTCAGAGCACCATTTCACGTGAGGACAGGCAAATTGTGCGTATGACAGTGATGGATCGCTCAGTCATATCACGAAGCATAGCACAGCACATTCTGTAACGCATCATTCAGTGTCTGATATAGTGTTCATAATTAGGATAAATGTAACATGACGAACAAATATTCACTCAAAGCATTACATAGAATTTTACAAGATTTAAACGGCAACGAAAAAATATTCGGATGTGCTATCCTGCTACTCTCTGGTGATTTCTGGCAGATATTGCCACTCATTCCTCGTTCTACTCCTGATCACAAAATTAACGCATGTTTAAAATTTATGCAAATTTAACGCACGTTTTTATGGCGAAACATCGAAAAGCTTCGATTGACCATAAACATGCGAGTACAATTGCAAGATGATAAATCGGTGCAAATACTTTCTAACCAACTGCTAATGTTGGAAATGGTGAAGTAGAACTTCATCCCAATACATAATGTATCAAATTGCCAGACAATTTTTGCACTGTTGTTCAGACAAAAATGAACTTATTCAGAGTGTTTTCCTGTATATACTGAGTAATTATCTAGATAATGATTGGCTCTGTAATTATGTTAGGCAGAAAATATGTTGACGTTGACGAAATAAACTTCCAGATAAAAAGTTGTTTCTAGGTGATCTACTGTCTTTGAAAACAATCGACACTATTGTTGATAAAAACGAAACCCTAAATTTTCCAATTTAGTTCTGAAATCTCTGGATTTATCAAGAGTGCCACCACACAATCTTCGGTTGAAGATTGTTTCCCTGGTTATTCTGCTACGTAACATAAATCCACCTAGATAATGCAACAGTACACGTTTGGACATCAAAAGAATTACCGGGAAATATCTTGAAGCAACCAATTTGATTGTAAAGTTTAAAGGGGAAATCATCCTGTTACAACGTATTCCACTAATACCTTCAGAATATCCAGTTCCTTCAAAAGGCTTCTATTCCCGATTTGCTTGGCCTTCACGATGACTATAAAATCTCAAAGCCAAACAATGTCAATTTGGGTCTTAGACAATCCATGTTTCCCGCATGGGTGTGTGGGGAAACCGTCAAATCTATTTGAGTTATCAAAAGACATGTTACAGAAAATCTGTACACCATATAGCCATTAATTATTTTAAAATTATTTTTTGTTATAATTTAAAATGGTGAAAATAATATTAAAAAAGGCTATAATCACCGTTATTCTCACCTCATTTATGAAATTAAATCTTAATTTTTTGTTACTTAACAACTTTATAAATAATTCATGTAATGCTATAATTAAATAGGAGGTGAACAAAATGCAAAATGAAAAACATTATGTTGTTTATGCTTAATTTCAACTTTTAAAAATTGTAAGCGAAGATTAATTTGACTGCATTGAATAGCTTAGATTAATATTAAATCAACGCATTACAACAAAGCCACAGCAAAGCGTGGCCGGGTCAGCTAGTCTATATACATAAAGGAGAAAAGCGACTCACTCATCACGTAATCTCCGAAAGTATTAGACCTATAGGCATCAGGCATGAAATTTGGTAGGCCATGTTCCTTTTTTTTAGTAGAGATTTTCTGAGAACGGGTTTTATGGAAACCGAGCCCCAAAGAAGGGTTGGCGGAGTATGACTGAGGGTTATGGATAAAAATTTTTAAACTACAGGACCTACAAACAGGAAATTTTTGGTAAGCGTATTTCCTTTTGAGTAGAGATCCACTAAGATCGGGTTTGTGGAAACCGAACTCCAAAGGGGGGTTACAGGGGATGACTGAGGGGTTATAGATAAAAAAAATTCCATTTTTGAACAACAAGACCTAGAGATATGAAATTTGGTAGTATTTCCTTTGTTGAGTATAGAACCGCTAAGATCGGCTTTGTGGAACCCCGAAAGGGGAGTTACGGGGGTGCTTTAGATTAAAAAAAATTCCTGTCCATGAACTATTAGACCTAAGTGTTGAAATTCGGCAAGTATGTTTCCTTTGTTGAGAGTAGAGAGGTCCGCTAAGAACAGATTTTATGGAACTTCTTTTAAGTGGATTGTTGTAGGTTACGGGGGCGTTATAAATAAAAATTCTCGTTTTTAATTAAAAGACCTACACACTTTAAATAGGTCAAGAGCATTTGTTATGTTGAGTAGAAAACTGCTAAAAATGGATTTTGTGGGAATCGACTCTGAATAGAGGGTTATGGGGGAGTAAAAGATATTAAAATCCTTTATTGGTTATCTTTTTTAGAATTTTTTGTCCTTTTATAATCAAGAGAGGAGTGCAACATGAATGCTGTCCAATATAATCGGAAGCTTAATTTTAGGACTTAAATATCAATAACTTGAAAACAGTAAATATTGTACGTAGTCATTCAACGTCATGAAATAAATACTTAGCGTAGCGAATGGGCAATGACCAGTATAAGGTAGAATTATACTTTCTATGAAAAAGTTATTTACTGCTCTTTCGTATACGAAAATTAATGCTACTTCTTTGACACTATTTGCGAGCATAATTTCCCTTTTAATATTTAAAATTATTAAGTGGAATTTCATTTAGATTTTAATATCTGTTCACTTAAAATATACTGTTTTAAATATCTATTATCTGATAATACAAATTCTCCAATGCAAAATTCCAGCACACAATAGAATAAAAGCGGAGGTAATGCTTCATTAACAATGACGAGGTAATTAATTCTGAAATAATAAATTCCTCAAATGGTTAAATTGGATACCTGTACAGCGTATCTAATTTAACCCATTTGCGTCATTAGCATATGTATGGCTAGATTTTCTCGGGTTCTATTGCTAAATGCTCTATTAAGCCTCTATTTTCCTTGTCACTAATACAAGAACATACAGATGAGCTTAATGTTGTATATCAGTGTTATTACCTCATTATAACCAAAGTGAATTCTCATATTAGATTATTCTGTTGTATGAAGCAAGTATTTAGATTTTTAGCGAAGAGTAAAGTTTATTCGAAAATTTACATTATGAAGTCCACCAATTTTTCCGAGTTATTTTTGTTGAAAACTTCTCTCTCTCTCTCTGTATTTATTTATTACAACTATATCGTTATCATTTTTCATACACATAGAGAAAGAGAGAGCCCAAACAAACTCTTTTTTAATTAAATGTACAAAACTTAAGCAAATTATATTTTCAAAAAGACTTTTAATAATTAACATTTTTAATATTTAATACAGATAACCTAAGAGAGTTTTCTTACTTAAGGTATCCGACTAGATTTGGAGACAAATTTTTTAAAAATAGATTTTAGGAAAATTTCATAGTTTTACATAATACAAATAGGTTTAAAGAGTTATAATTAAAAAATAAATAACGTGTTTAACCCTTGTTTATGAAAAATATTATTTTTATAAAATTTTAGCAAAACTCTCAATGTTAAGAAAAACAGCAAAAACACAAAATGTATTGGACATAATGAAACTATAACCTGAAGTGTGTGCCACAAACCGTAGGGTAAAAAACATTTTGAGAAATAAATATTTTACAAGCATTCAAATTTGATGTTAATTATTTTTTCATCAAAATTACTTTACATTTTAAGCTAAAAATAGATGTAAAATGTAATTAAATATAACTTTCCTAAAACCTGCAATTTGTTATGATCTAAAGGGCGCCATAACATAAGTGTTACAAATTTCATCGAATTTTACTGGATTGTTTTGCAGATATCCCTTTTTTTTCGTGTACAAATTATCATAAAAATTTCTTTTTTCGAAAATAAATTTAAAAATATTCTTATATGAAGTTAAAAATTCTTAGAAAAAAAATTTAAATTTCTCCAGTTTCATATATTTTTATTTCTCCTTCTTCCTCAATACATATATTTCTTTTTTTTGCTAGAGGTCCAAACATCGAACACATTAAAAACACCTTTCCTACGTAGTCGAATACGGGAATATGGTTCAAGTATACAGTTTGTTTTCATTTATAACAAATTCCATATACAAGTAGAGAAAAGAGACAGGTATGAGAAAATGAAAGTTAATTAAATTTTCATTAATTTTATCTCACTGTTTTTGCATTTATGTATTTTACAATTAGGATGACACGGTAGCCTGTACGCAATTTTTTTTACGTACATATTTATGAAAATTGTTTACATTTTTAATTTACAAAAAGTTTTTAAAAAAAACTTTTGAAAAAAAATTATTTAAAAAAAAATTTTTTAAAATTTTTTAAAAAACAAAAATTTTTTTTCCAAAAATTTTTTAAAATTTTTAATTAAAATTTTTTAAAAAACCTTCCCCTTACCTACTTTTGCAAAAATTTTTGGGGGGTTTTTGAAGGGGGGCCCCCCCAATTTAAAAAACCCCCCAAAATTTTTTAAAATAGTTTTAATCCCAAAAACCCCCTCCGTTATTTGATATTAGTTTTTTATTGGTAATACTTTTTTTCCCGTAGGACACTAAAAAAGAAATAAAAAAAAATTTAAGTCAATTTATTATAAAAAAAAATTTTTATTTTAGTTTCTTTTTTTAAAAATTACATTTATTATTATATATATATATATGAGACAGAATCACAATATTAAATGGTACTTAATTTTTATTAATTATCCAAAGTATCGTATTGTCATCCAAAACAATCATGTATATAAAATTTCAGTTCACAGTGCTTTAACACGTGAGAATTTTTTTTTTTTAAAGTTTTGACCCTAGTCGCTAAAAATGAAGCCAACGTGGCTCTGTATCTGTAATTCTTTAAATAATTAGTTTAAGTCAACTAATTTTAATCAATTTTAATTAAATTATCCTATTCTCACCCAAAACAATCGTTTATAGATAATTTCACCTCAAATGAGTGCTTTAAAATGTGAGAAAAAATATATTTTAAAGTTTTGACACAAGTCACCAAAAAGGATGCCGACGTGGCTGTATGTATAATTTTTTGAATAATTAGTTTTAATAAATTAATTATTATTAGTTATAATTCAATTTCCGTATTGTCATCCAAAATAATCATGTATATAAAATTGCAGCTCAATTGAGCGCTTTAAAATGTATTTTATTAACGACTGAAAATTTGAACAAATATATAGGAGATTGTGAAGTAATAGTAGAAATTGAAAAAAACAGTAAAAAATATCTATATTTGACAATGATGATTTTTTAAATAACAACTATTTTTTTGCCTAAAAATTCTTATTCCATGCCCAGATTTATCAAACATATACAAAACCACTAGAAAAACTTTCAAAACTTTATATTGATTATACCTGATTTTTGTGAAAAAGGAAAACCTGAGAGAAAGCCATTTAAAATCTGCAAAAACTGCAGATATCACGTGTTCTGGTTTTAATTTTCACTCCGACATACTACTAATAAAAGTCAAATAACTGGCTAAATAATGTAGCTATGACTAAGAAGTTTTGTACACATACTAAGAAAAGTCGCACAATTAAAATGTGGTAATAAAAATTGTTATTTTGGTCACTTTAGGGTAATGTGTCCCTTTAAATGAATTTAATCAAAGCTAATTATATTTTTTAATAGACTTACGTTTATTTTTCGATTGTGAAATCAATATGTGATTAAACTGTTGTCAATATTCTAGGAAAATTATTCAAATCAACTTGAATCAACTCAAATCTCATTTGAGACCAAATTTTACGGTCCGGGAGCTTTCATCCCGAAACGGTCAAATTCAGAATGCAACTCAACTCGCTCGGTCCGATATAGCTCCCGGCTTTGTTCTCAGATTTGGACGACAATGATAAGACCCTTTGGCTATTTGTGAAATGATTGGAGTTTATCTCTTAAGGTTATCGCGTAGGAGGTTAAATCATTTCTCTTCTACTACGTTTCAGATATATTTTCGGCTAAAAGAGAATATTAGTTGTCTAAACAGCGTTTCTCAAACTGTGAGGCGAGTCCCCCTAGGGGCGCAATAACTCTACGAGGTTAGCGCGAGTATATTGAAAAGTCGAAAACAAAATATTTTTTTAAAAGTTACTAAATTGCTGTAAGGTAAATAAACAAAATAAAAAAAAAATAAAAAAAACACATTTACACTGATATAATACACTGATATGTATCAATACTGCACAATGCATTCAATAATTAATTTAACAATACTATGTTACGAACAAATTTAATAATTACCAGTGACCCCATGGGCTTGTCATGTAGAAAATTATATACAAAAATTAACACTTATCTTGATAATTGTTTTGTACGGTTTATAATTAATCCTTAACTGCCGATTAAAAGTTAAGCGATTCGCTTCCCAGTACCACCGGTTTCCATGTATGTGATGTATTGGGGGGGGGGGTAATGAAAAGTAATAAATAGGTGAAACCTTCTGGGAAATAAGTAAATCCTTCGTAAACACTGTCAATGTCCTTTTATTGCATTCTAAAGCCTTCGAATAATTTTATGGATAGCAGTGTTTTGAAAAGATCGTCCTTCGGAAAGACATATACATACGACCGGGACAATTAATGTTTTGACTGAGCGAAACGTTTATATACGCTTGTGGCACTTAAGAAGTTAAAGTCGTGTTGCAGTTTTAATGTCAAAGTTCAGTATTTTTGAATTCAATACATTGTTATTGTGTGGAGAGGGGGGGAAGCGATGGAATTTATTTTTGAATATTGGGTCACAAATATTGAAAGTTTCAGAAGCACTGGTATACGCCAATGTGGGATATATGCATTCGTTTGTCTTTTTCTGAATCAAAATAGGGGCTTTTTCACAAAAATGATTATTTTTATCATTATCTTGAAGGAAATAAATATAATACATCTTTTCTTAGTTTTAATAAGACGCTACGAGTTTTTTTTTTGAGTTACTGAAGAAGATACGAAGAGAAAATCTTTAAGAAAACTCGAAGCTAAAGGATGGAAGATCTTCATTGAAGACTCTTGAAGGGAAATTCGCTCATATTAATGAATGCGTAGAATATTAAATTAAAAAGAGCGACTAAAAATCCATATTTTAAATTGTGGCAGTTAAAAACATTGAGAAAGAGAGTATAATTACCTTAATTAATTCAAAAATGTTTGTGTTCCTTATATTTTCTAAATAATTTAAGCTGTTTAATTACGCTTTCTCATAAATGATCAAAACATGGCTTATGTTAGTAAAGCTAAATTTTGTTCTAAGCCATTTCTTTCTTTTTTTTTAATGAATAACTAAATGAGCGTTTTCTTCATCCAAAAAACAACTGCGTTTTTTAAATATGATATAATAAAAAGAAGCAAGTTCGCCAAGTTTAAATTGCTTTTATGTATTAAATATTTATAGGTTATATTCAATATAAACGCCATACTGTTATGAATATCTATATACGTATGTATTCTTTACTGAAAAAACAATATATTATTTTGCTGAATATATAAAAGAATTTAAAAAATAAAATTAAAAGTTTGGTTTAATCAATTTTTTTAAAACTTACATTTTATTAAATAAAAAATTGCACGTACAGAAAAAAAAAATAAAATAAAAAAAGAGTGTGTATGTTTATGACCACACGATAGAAGTGATAACTTCAAATTTTGTAATGTTATTTCAGGGATTAGTTAGGTGAATAAAAAACAAGGGGATATGAGTATTGTCATATAAAATTATTTATTCATTATTATTATGTATGAGAGAGAAAACCTAGACATTGTTTTTGCATTCACGGTATAAAGAAAGATTCAAGATATAAATAATACTATCTGATGAAAAGATTTCAGCATTTTCTTATATTCTTAAAGTTTTTCACTCTAAATCGCTTTTTTAAAAATGAAGAAAACAATCAGTTGTAAAGTATCAAAAAGTTGTCTTCCTGCACATGCACCATAAACCTCAAACTGGTCAATTCTGTCGTAGGTTTATTACAATGAATTATTATGGGCATCTGGTGATTTTAGTAATTTTTTTCCTTGCATTTTTATGGCTCCTTGAAATGGAAAAGTGACTTTTTTAAAAACATTTTATGTACAAAAAAGAGCAGAAAAAGTGGAAAATTTTCAAAATTACGAAATTTGATAAATTTTTTTAAAGAAGTTTTACAATATTCCATCTCAGTCTGACTCGGCAGCGTTGAGAAAGATATACAATGTTCCAATCTACTTGAAAAATAGTTGTAACTTTTTTTTTTTTTTTTAAATTCAAATCCATGAAAATCCATAAAAATTTGTAAGAAATGTAAAACATTGTAGATATTGGGATTTTAATAATATATTTCAAGTTAATCATATGTTAAAAGCATTTATTTTTAAACGAAGTTAATTAATACAGTCAATAGAGCACCGTCATGAAATTCCAGTTTGGCTAAAAACCGATTTTCGATGAAAATTTGTTTTGTTGTAGAATAACATTCTTACAACAATGAAAAACCGAATAAGCGTTACAAACCCGAACGTGACGTTAATTCAAGTTCACTCTCCAGCAAAACGCGCCCAAAAAGGTTTCTTATAATCGACTATTTTTTAAACAAAGTTAAGTAATACAGTCTGTAGAGCAACGTCATGAAATTCCAGTTTGACGGAAAACCGATTTTCGACGCCAATTTTTGTCATTGTTGTAAGTCTTTTTTGTTGAAGGGCTTTACATTGTTACGGAAAATTCCGCTCCATTGTTACGAGTGTTACAAATCCGAGCGTAACAATGCTTGGCTTCTTAAAACGAATCATTCAAGTTCACTCTCCAGCAAAGCGCGCTTTTAAAGAAGTTTTATCACTTCAAAAATCTATGAAGAACAATCACTCAAAAAGCATGAAAATCAAATGAACATCAAATTAAGACGATTGTTTTTTAATATTGTTTTAAATATGATACGAGAACTATTGGCGACGCAATTTCGAGCCATTTTCAAGTGATAACGACGACAGCAGAGCTGGATTCCACTTTGCTAGCTTCTTTTTCCAGCCAACGCCGAAACAAGTAACCTTTACAAATTTAATGCGTTGATTTTAACTTACATCACATTATGAAATAGCACTGGAGCTATTGACGACAGACCTCGTAATTTTGAACCACAGTCAAGTGACGAAGACTTCATCTGAGCTGTCATACCCTTCTCCAAATTTCTACACCATGCGAACGGGAAGGGGGGAAGGGGATTTGAGCCTCTATAGATTTAACGCACATCTTTCCCAGTATACAGCAGGTCTCCAATGGCATTAGGATTCCAACCCTCGACTCAGTAATGCCAACCGTGAATTCAGGACCATGACCACTCTGCTGCAATAGTCATCAGATTTGATGGGTATCAACTCCAGTATGAGACATTAGAATTAAAGCTCGGACATGAAGTCTCGAAGCTACCATGACCGCTAAGACAGGCCATCTTACCAAATTGGAATAATTTTCCAACTGAAAGTCTACTATAATTTCTATTTGTGTAGTTACTAGAATAAAAACATTTTTTTAACGATTATTTTAACTTTATTTTGTATGATGAGAAAATATAAGGAATATATCGATAGAAGTCATTTCCTTCATTAAGACTTTATTTAAAAGAATTAGAGCTTTGTGAATGATATTTTAAATAATTAATCCTACAATCATTTAGGAGTGTTAGGGACTTATCACACACGTTGTTTGGAACAACCATTTCAAGAAATTTTCAAGAAGCTGTGAGGGTGAAGGGTTGCTATAACAAAACGATATACTCTGATGTCAGCCGTGCCTTATCTTCACAGTGAAAAATTACTTCTGGTTTTTCTACTTCTAAAAACGAACAGCCAATATTATTCCTTTATTCCGCTAGCTCATTTGTTGACGATCGTAAATAGAAATGGAGCACCTTACTGTTTAAAATAATAAACGCCATTAAAATGTTATACACAATTAAAATATTTTAGCCATTTATGATGCATTTGACGAAGCTGAGGCTGAATTCTTCACCACCATCTTGTTTATGACGTAGGAAGCCGAAGAACCCGGTTGGCTGGAATTTCAAGCAATTTTTATTCCGAGCAATTCTTTCAGCTCACTGGGAAAAAGTTGTTCGCAGCCGTTTCTGTGGCAACTAGGTAGGAATTGCTTAGAATGGTTGCTTTCAAGGAAAATTGCTCCAAATACGTATACATGTGATAAGGCTTTGCGCTACGTAGTTATACATTACATACAGGTGAACAAAGTGAAAATCGTTGATTGTTGTGAACGTGACAAATTGGTTACACAAAAACCTTGAAAGTTGATGAATGGATGATTTTACAAGAGAAAATCAACATTTAATAAAACAGATAATTAATCTTCCGCAATCATTATTCTACACATCACTGAAGACTCACTTACCCCATCCTATCCCAGCGTATGTCCTCAGATGAATATCTTCAATTGCGAAAGTCTTCACTACTTGCATGTATAGATATAAGCCTTCAACGAGCATCCAGAAAAAGTTGGTTCCCATCAAATACGTCAGTAAAATAACCAGGAAGCACGCCAACTAAAACCAGATTTGAAAAGTTTGAAAAAGAATTAACAGCAACTAAATATTAAGAAAATTACGACAAATTGAAAGGTAAAAAAACAGGGGGAAACCCAAGGGGGGGGGCCGGGGGGCCCGGCCCCTCCCTTGTGTGGCACCAAAAAAACCCTGATTTTTCCGACTGGTTATAATTCTAAGTAAAAAACGTAAAATTTAATTAAATATTCGTTATTAATGTTTAAATTTTATTAATTTATCAATTATTTATTCAATATGTTTTACGTGTTTTGTTCCTGAAAATCGACAAAATAAAAAATAGCATGATACAAGAAGATAAACTTTTAACCTCGGATCCCCCCTTGAAAAATTCCTGTGGATACGGTATTAACACTTTGGTTCATTGAGAACTATGACCTTCATCAGAATTGGAATCCCTAGTTTTTTTGATCCAAAATTTTTGGGGTTGTTTTTAAAGATTTGAAATTTTTTGAATGGATCTGACAAAAAAATATAATTTTTTGGAAAAGTAATTTGTTGATTATTTTATTTTTGTTGTACGATATCTCGTCGATCTGTCCATTACATTTTTTTCGTCATTTTAAAAGGTCAGAAATTTGTTGATTTGATACGATGATACAAGAGAATCATAATGTAAGTAAAATGTGAATAAGGCTTGTAAAAATCCGATAAAGGTTCAAAACCCAGTTTTCGGTTTTTCATGTGAAAACCGGTTTATCGTGTTTTGGTCTGGATTTTTAATAAAATTTAAAAATAAACAGAATAATAAAAAAAAAAATATAAAACCTAATTTAAATACAGTGGAGCTATAAACCAATGAAAATAAATAAAAATATACCACACAAAATTTAGCAATTAGAATTATTTTTCTTAAGAATTATATATATATATACAAAGAAAATAATATAACTTTATGAATATATGTATGTGAAAAAATTTTAGAAAAGTAACATTTAACATAGCTTATAAGCCTTGTCTTTTAAAATAATATTTAAAAAAGTTAACTCGTCCAACAAAGCATATTTCCCAGTCGAAAGTAACTTGGTACAAAACGCTGTATGGCGCAGCAAAGCGAAAAATACAAAGTTATCTTCGAGTGAATGCAATGTTACATTTAAATATCTTTTTTACCATTATAGCTCGTCCATTTATCTACAGTTGTTGAGAAACGTATTTCAGATTGTGTCATTTATTTTTAACTTATAATTTTTTCTTACTAGTACGATTAATTCTCAATTGTGTTTTCTTTTCTAGGCATTTCATAATAAAGCTTGTATCGGGTTTCCAAAGCGTTTTTAACTAACCTCTTGGGAAATCTATTCTATAGATTGCTTTGTGAAGGAACTGTGATATATACGGATTAAGTTTGTTATCTTAAGTCATCTGAAATGAGATCGGAGAAAATGTTGAGATGGTAATATTAAGGAGAGGTTGTAAGAGTAAAGATTGACTATGATTATTTGTTTATAGCAGGGGTGTGTCCAACACGCGGCCATCCAGTACGTAAGTTGCGGCCCGCCGACTCTTTTGAAACAAATTTTAAACATCAGGTTTTTAAAGTTTTTCATTTTGAAATTTAATTGAGGAGAAATTATATATATATTTGCTTTTTACCTGCTCTTGTTTAAAAATAAATCCTTTTTGATAATATATATAAATATCATTTAGATTAAAATAGATTTATATTTTATCAAACAGTTACATTTGGTTTTACTATAATAAATTCCGAATTGCATTATGCATATCATTTACTATGGATGGTACATAATTCTCTGTGTGTGCGACTTTCATGTGTCCGCCTCCTTTTTTGTTTGCAGTGCCCCCCACAAAAAAAAAAGCAAAAGGCAGTCGGAGATGCTTTTTAAAGCTTAAAAAATATTCAGGAAGGTTAAGATAAAGGGCAATGTATACTTAGTATACTTAATCTTTTGACAATGACAGCACAATCAAATTTTAACAATGAGTTACGAAAGATCAATTCAAAAGGAAAACCTTGATTTTCAGGAAAATGGCAAATGTAATATTTTAAACATTATTTGATCCTAGCATTATCATATTATATAAAAATTATTATATTATCTATGTTTTTATACATGAAAAATAATGAAAACAATAATAATAATTCATTCTAAATTAAATTTCCACTCCAGTTAATGTTTTTTGTTTCCTAATCTGTGATATAAAGGTACATAATTTTATGCGCACCCGCGGGATAATAATGTTTTTCCGAAGTGGCCCGCAAGGTCATTTGGGTTGGACACCCCTGGTTTATAGGAATAAATAGTCGAGTTTGATCAATATCTGTGGGACTGCTGTTTGGACCTATATTAGATTTGGAACCTGTTTTGCTGTAATTCGAAACTGCAGTTGTAACAAGATTTTTGGCTTAGAGGTAGCGTTCCCTCCTCGTAAGCCTAAGGTTGCGGGTTCGTTCTCGGCTGCAGTCGATAGATATTCTGGATATGAAATTCGTTGGCAAGCACATCATGGTTATGTGGTATGTTATGATCTCTTGAGTATTAATCGGGCTCTGGTACTCGGCCAAAATTAAATAATGGCAATATTTAACATCCAACGGAGCTTGACTTGAATAAATTCAAGAGTCAAAAATTCGGTAATGGGAGCCACCACTAGATGGTGCCACCAATGAAATAACTCTCACACTTAAGGACTTGCCATATCTGCAAAGGCTATACTACCAAAATTCAGCCCATTTGAAACAAAGAAAAAAAAGTTACAAAAAAAAGACGCGAATTTTTATTTTTATTGGTTAAGATTTGAGTATATTCCGATCAAATTGAAAGTTGGTTACTAAGATATTGGTACATTAAGATTCTAGATGTGAATAAATGTTGGTTTATATATACACAAATTCTAATATGAACTGGGGTTCGTTTCACTCTTCGCAATAAATTCTTGAATAGTATTTGTATGTGTCATAGCATGATATGGGACGCAATTAGCCAATATCTGTTTCAAAAATTCTCTTTTGATGAAATAAAACATATTCGAGAGGAATTTTTTATCGCCTTTTAAAGTTCTTCATTTTTCGTAAATCAGTTGCTCGAAGATGATTTGCCGAACTTGGAAGTGTTCCCATATGCACATTTTAAAAACTGAAATGCACGTAGTTCATTCAGCCGTATTTTCTGATTCTTTTTGGAATATTTTCCTCAATCCTGATTGCCGGCTGTTCATATGAAGCTTAAAATAAAATATAATTTATAGTTACTTGACGCTTGTTGTTGTATGTACGAATTTTTTACTCAAGAAAAACTGTAAATGGATTTTCAAAATACTTAGAATTTAATACATAGTACATTATATAAACACAAGATACTTAAGAAAATTTAATTATTCCGTAGTTCATCGTTCATTCAACGCAAAATCCTAACTGCATGTAAAAAAATAATATTGTTTATCCCTGTGTATTTAAATTTATTGACACTCAAATTCCTCTTAGTTTGCTACAATACTTTTTATTTGCTATTTAAGCATTGCTCGTTCCTTTTCACAATAAATAATTTTTCTTTTCTTGTGAATTTAAGTAAATTAAAATATAAAAACTTTATAAGTAAAAGAAGAAAAATAAGATTATTTATCATTGAGAAAAAATGTAATTGATTGTTTTTTTTTGGGGGGGGGATACAGGCTTTATAGTTAAGTAAATTTTAACAAAAACCGGTTTCGGTTTTAACTAGTTTGCAAGCCCTGGAAGCAAAGAAATTATCGTAGAGTATAGCTAGAGGTAGAGAGACAAAAATGAAGATTGATAGAGAAAGTGTGCAAGAGAGACTGAGAAAAGTAGGGATAGAGTATAAAAACAGGCTATCTCTTGTAAATTAATCAATAAAAAGATAAAAATATAGTTCGGGTGAGATAATATAGACGAGAACATTTTTAGGGAAGATAAAAATTTAAATATATTTTAGATGTAGAGATGATGTCAATTACTTAAAGGTTAAAATTGTTAACTTTCAAAACTTACTTAAATTTATATATGAGACTCAGGGTGACAATGTCATCCCCCGTAACAAGATAATGCTGAGTGATAGTTAACAGTTAATACAGGCAGAAAACACTGTTAAAGGTTATTGTTTCATACAGCATTTTCTATTATATGAGATAGTCATCCATATTTCTTTCGGCGAAGATTAATATTTTATTTAAGGGGTCTCAGGGGTGTTAAATTTCTCTAGAGGTCTGAAAATATAAACAGTTTTCAAACAACTATAGAGTTCTTTTAAATTTAAATTAAATAATTCAAATTTCTTACACATTATTTAAAAAAGGAATGAGGCTTCAGAAAAGTGTAAAATGTTTAAAATATAATCATACTTTAAAAAATTATAAGCATAGGAAAATAAAAGAAACATTTCTATAAGAAATATTAATCAACATTTACGTTGCGCATGATAGTTTCTAAAATAGTAGATTTAATTACTAGCTCTAAGTTGATTTTTAAAGGTAAATGTACCCTTATTGCACTGTAGTATTTTTGTATAAATAGAATAATAAATTATATTTTTAAAAAAATAAAAAAAAATTACATTTTCAAAAGTTTAAATTTTTTTTAATATTTAACAAATATTTTGAAATGCAAAAGGTATACTATTTTTAAAGGATGTAGGGTTTAGAAAGAAAGATACATTTTATAATTCTATAAAAGTTTATACGGCATCAAATTTTATTTTAGAAGCGCAAAGCAAAAATTACTTATTTTCATATGTTTGTAATTTTTTAAATTATGATTATATTTCAAACATTTGTAATTTTTGAAGCCATAATCCTTTGTAAATAATATGTAAAAAATTCGAATTAATTAATTTAAGTTTAAAGTATACCACGAAAATTGTTTTATATTTTTGGAGTCTCGAAACCCACCATATGTAACTTATCTACTGCATTATGATTTACCAGTAATTTTTCATACAATATTTTATTTTGAATCACATTGAAAATTTAGGGATATACATGAACAAAATACTCAACTTTGGGAAATTTAATCCATTAGACCTACTTAATTAATTGAAGATATTCAACTGTTAAATTACTTATATACAGTGTTCACTTAAAATAAATAGTCAAATCGTTTTCTATGGTCTTCATTAACATACAAAAAAAAAGACACTTAAATTTTAACTTTATTATTTTGAGACAAGAAATGATAATCTTCACAATCCTTTGAAACATAAATCAGCTGAAAACGCCATTTCTTCTATAAAACTGTATACATCCCCGCTAAAATACTCATCATAGAACCCGTGCTGCAATATATCTTGGAAGAGTGGATTTCAAAGAATATTCCTGCTAATTATTGTCAAAATATTCGTAAAAAGGGTTATTCTATGTAATTTTAAAGTGAGTGGTACTTACAAGTACCATCGGTAGATCAAGGGTTAAATACTTGAAGCTGCGTCTTATTATTAGTAGAAAACACCTTTTTGTATTTGGTTTCTTCAAAAGAAATAACAAAAGAAAAATTTCTAACCTTTGCTGTAAAAGGATTTGGATTAGATTGCAGAGTCGCCGTTAGAATCCATGTAACGTCAATCAATAGATAAGTCACCATCAGATTTGTGTGAATAGTATTTCGTAAGCATCTGAGATCTCTAAAAAGGGAAAAAATTAAGACATTTTTTTTTTATGAGGTGAAAACAGCAAGAACAAAATTAAAGTTTTAGGTAAGAAAAGAGCAATGTTAATACGACTGACACAATAAATTAAAACTTTTTGAAATACCGCATTTAAAAATGAAAGAGATTAAAAGTAGGTAATAAGGTCAAACAGAGGCGAGACTATCAATTAAAAATAATTGATGGTCTTGGAACTAATTTAATATAATTAGCTTACAGCTTTGAATTAAATTAGAGTTAATGAGTGTAGAACATTCGTTTAATAACTAATGGCTTAATGCAAAACTTTCACTTCAGTTTAGATGAGAAATTTTATAACTAACATAAAATAAATATATTTGCTAATATACTCAACAATTCAAAGTAAACATACTGAATAAACATACAATTTCACATACTGAATTCTTGGCATTCCACTACCATTAAATTTCTACCTGATTGCTGAATTATAAAGTAGCTCAGAGAGAGTGAATAGTTTCAATTAATTATAACATTAAAATGAAAATTATTTTCGTTTCAATAACTCCTCAACAATTTAGAAGGGATATTTAATTTAACGGCTAATTCCTAACTTACAAAATACCGAAAAGATTTTTAAGCAGGGCCTATCAGTACAGCGGCTACAAGTGCTCAGGACAGATAGAGTACATCACACGACCCAAGTCACATAGGATTACATGGTCATGGATAAGCTTTTCTGGCACGATAGTGACGACAAAACACACAAGAGGAGAAAACATGTTTATCATCCTAACTACAGCAAAAAATTAAGAAAGAACATTAAGGGGACTATAGAATTGCATGTTGGGGAAAGGGGTGCTTGTCGTTAGCATGCAGGATCCACCAGATGGTCATATGGAAAATACCGACATCACTAGAGATAGACTCATAATAGTACCGGGATTGTTTTGTTCCAGCCCTGCACAGTTTCTCGTTGTTTGACGTTCTCATTCTTCGTTCAAGATCATGTGCGCCGACGATGAAACCCCTCACCCCTTCTTTAGGTGGGTACGGGTGTCACAATCCCGAGGTTCCCTCTAGTGATCTTTTCCTTTTCCCAAGGGGTTTACTATCTTTGGTAAACACAGGTGTCACGACCCTGGGGAACCCAAGTGATCCTTCTCTATTTTCGACCCTCCATCTTGTCATCCAATTTCTCCTTTTCTTCTTTTCCCGTTCAGACCACAGACCTATGAATATTTGGCGCAGTATAGCCAAAACTAGCTCTTGCGCCATAAAACACCAAACTCACTCACTCACGCGCCGACGATGAAGGTTCCGTTGTCGAACAATCTCTGGTGCAAGTGTGTAAAGAAGGCATGGCTGGGAGTTTGCCTCCTGGGGTAATGGTGCTTAAACAGCTTACCTGTATATTGCAATAAGGACTTTTACCCAAAAGAAAAAAGCGAGCTCAGCTTTCGTGTAGCATTCCATTCTACTACCACTTAGTCGGAAGGCGAAATAAAGTTTCATAACGAGAGTGGCAGAAAATACCGCGTGTGAGCTTTCACCATCATCTGACACTTGGGCACGTAGCGCCATCTATTGCGTTTACCAACCAAAGACTTCCCAGCTCTTATTCTCGCTCTATCTTTCTTATGTTTTGTGTAGCTACAGTGCCAGGAAAGTGTTTCCAACAATGCATTCCTATGTGATTTCCCATGATCTAGGTGCATTCTATGTATCTTGAAAGTTTGCAACGGTTGTACTGATACACCCTATTGATATAGATAGCAAAAAAGAAAGGAAAGAAAAATTAATAGCTTACTTGAAACGTAAGAAAACAAGAAGAGCTAAACTCAAAGCTACCAATGATATACCATATCCTACATAGTAGATTGTAGCAGCTTCTTTCATGTCCCATAGTACCTTAAAGGAAAGTTCAAATAATCAATTTTGTGCCATATATCGTATCTAACTGCTACATAAATTAAAGTAGAAGTGCTTTCTGTAGGTAGGGAATGTGTTTTGATTGGTAGCTATTACACAGGTACTATTCAGAATATTCTGAAAAATCTAGGAATTAATTTCAAAATGTTAGTGATAAAACAAGACAATGAATGGTATGCTAAAGAATTATTAAATTCATGACACTTGGCTTCTAGGATTGAAAAAAAACATATTTTATTCAAGAAAATGAGTTATAATTGCTACATATCGAGCTTGACGAGCTTCATGAAGAATATGTGGAAGTTTAGAGAATTACATAATCACTTCGTGAATTATTAAGACTCTAAGCGGATTCAGATAATTGAAGCACCTTCTTGCTAAATATAATTCTTTACATGTTTTTTTCAGACTATTTTGATTTTACGTTCTTTATTTTTAGGAATACACTATTTTGCAATTTTAATTCTTTCACACCTCCAACTTTTAACCATTTGTTTCTTGGAAAAATCTTTCTCCTTGTTTTTAAATTTTTTAAAAAAGTGCTACCCCCCAAACCATACATTTTTTAAAAAGATCCCCAAAAATGATTTCAAAGTCTTACCTAAGATTAGTTTTAAAGTCGCGATGCATATAGTAAACATATCGATCGAATTTTTTTTTTCATATTTCTTTGAATAAGTAATCATACCTGTAAAAATTCATGTTCGTGCAGCTTGAGAGGCTGGCATGACCGATAGTTAGACCAGGGCAACCAGGTTCCGTTCTCCAAGCACAATCGACTTGCATTTCCTGAAGGGAAAAATGTTGAAACACACATTTAAAAAGGCTATAGTTTAAAATTATTTTATCTACTTTCCTTTAATCCACACAGCGATTTTATTTTCTGTTTGATAAAATATCATCACCTGAAAAGTGTGAAGATTCCAAAAGAGCTCAGAAAATTGGGAATTAGTTTAATTATAGTACTTTCTAGGTTTCAAGATGTGCTTTACTGTGCATTCACATAAATGATATAACCTGGATTTGAGTAGATAAACATATATTCCGTAAAATTACAATAATATAAAGTATTTTTATTAGAAATTTAAAATGGATGGTAAATGGAAGTCTTAGAACAAGAGATAACGCAATTTATGTGAGTAAGATTGTAATAAATTATTTCAACAATTAATATCATTATTAAGGAAATTAATTGATTAATTTTAATCAAAAGTCAAGTTTGAATTTTATAAAAAATACTATACTCACTACTAGTGTCATAGTGGACTCCGTTAAATTCGGCGAAACATGGTACATAAGCTACACTGCCTCCAGATGTTGTTGGCCAACAAGATAATCCATCCCAGGTGGCATTACAGTAGAAAGGCGTATCTATACGAAAAAGAAAGAGAGAGAGCTGATTTAGTACTCCTTTGGTGGTTTTTTTTTATGAAAGAATTTGAAAGTTTTTTTGTTGTTATTATTATATTTGATTTAAATTTAGCTCAACTAGAACCAGGCCTCATTTTTGAACCCCCGATCGGATTATAAAACTATATTTGGAGTTATTATACAAATATCCGCTAGATATTTGGTGAATCTTAGCCTTTATTAACCAAAAGTGAAAGTAAGTAAATTACCAGGTTGAAAATGGTTGAAGAATACTTATATGATTTTTGGAAAAAGGATTGTAATGTTCTTAAAATCATTAATCCTTAAAGAAAACGTTTTAAAAAACTTCTGTTCTAGACCATTATATAAGGCTGTCTTTCCCGAATATCAAATATCTAATTTAAACTTGAAACACATTTTCGGGCAAAAGTAAATTAATAAAAACGTCAAATTTTACCTAAATTCATATTGTTGGAACTAATGCATCTATTTATAATACTACATTTTTAAAATTTGAGGGTCCAATCCACAAATAAGAAATTTTTCCATTCAAAATGTAAAAGGAAAATTTATAATCATTTGGGAAGGGGTAAAATATGAAAAACTTTTTTTACCAAAAAAAAAAAATTTATATTCATTTTGGAATTGAATGAGGAATAAAAAAATAAATTATTCCATGGGAAGAAATAAAAGATTAAAATTAAATGCTTGAGCTATTTTATATTTGAAAATAGCCCCATAGCTTTATCCTATCCTAAGGACCTAATTTTTTTTCCGATTTTTTGGTCCTATTCCCCCTTTAGGGAAAACTCCCTTAAAAGGTTTTTTTGCTAAATGTAAGAGTCTGATCTAAATGCGGAGAATATTTTCAAGGGAAAAAATTGTGACAAAATTTTTCGGATAAATAAAATTTTAAATTTCTACAATTGTTTTATAACGCTGCTTTTTTTAAATTTTTTGGAAGGAATCCATAAATAATTTTCATTTTAACATGTAATGGGATTTCATTTAAGGTATTACATTAGGGGTGAAAAAAACCATTTTAAAAACCAAAAAAATGGATTAACTCAGATGTAAAAGTGAGTAGTATGATAAAATACACTCCCGTAAAACGGGGAGTGAATAAACGTCCCTTGTTCAGCTACCTGGGGCTTTTGGCACGGACCTCTTAATTTTCAACCAGGCCAAGGGCGGGGACGAAAATCTGAGCTGGCACCCCTCCTAACCGAAAAAACCACACCAAGGGGGAGGAAGTTTGAGCCCCGACAGATTTAACGTGCATCGCCCCCCCCGGTGGGTCTTTAGTAGAAATTGGCTCGAACTCGTGACAAGCCAGCCATGATCCGACACCTTGACCACTAGGTTACCGTGGCCACCTCCTCTTCATGGGGAGGGGGGAGCCGGAATTTAGCAGGTGCCCAAAGTTTGACTCTTTTAAAATTAATTATAAAATAAAACAAATAACGATTTTCCCTTAAGGTTTTTTTGTTCCATAAAGAAAATATTAAAGTATTTTTTCAAAAGTTTTTTTTACGATTTCAACCTTTTAAATTAGTTGGGGCAAAAACTCGGAATTTTTAGGGTTTCAACCTAGTTTTTTATTTAAGCATTGAAATTTAGCAAATTTGAATGGCCTCTATAATTCAACTTTTCATTTCATCAGTGTCACTAATAGAAGATTGGTAAACAATGTTTTTCACGTATTATCCCCACAAAAGGGAAATCCAAAAGGGTTTTTTGTCTAGAGATCTGAATGAAACCCATTGGGCTGCCTCTTTCCCTTCATCGCCCGGGGAAAACCTTTTTCACTTCCGAACAATTTTGGTGGGGGCCCTTTATTTCACCCCTGGACATGTATTTAGTTTGGGTTCCCCCAAAAGCCAACAAAACAATTTCTGGAGGTGGGAAACCCCCTTTTTTTGGGGGGTTTTTGAAAAGGGGTGCCCCTATTTTAGTTTGCCCTTTTAAAATTTTGGGCCCGGAACCCCCAGTAAAAGCAGTTTTTATTACCCCTATTATTTCCTTTGAAAATTGGGTTTTGGCCCCCTTCATTGGGGGAAATTTTAAAAATTCAAAGCAACAACAACAATTTTCGGATTAAACCCTTTTTTAAGAAAAAGGGGAAAAGGGGCTGCAATTGTTTGGAAATTTAAAAAACAACAATATTAAAATTTCCAGAAACGAAATTTTTGAAAAATTGGGAAATTTTTTCCCGGGGAACATTTTAATTGTTTGAAAGAACTAATTTTTAATTCCCGTTTAACCCTATTTTTATTAAAATTTAAAAAGCTGCAAAATTTTTTGAAATGAAAAATTAAAAAGAAAATTGTAAAATTTTCCCGGGGAATTTTACTTTTGGGAAAAAAACAACCAACACAAATTTAAATTTTAAGAATGACTTTTATTTTAAAAATTTTCATCTATACCTGCAAATATTTTTTTTCGGTAATAAATTTAAAAAGGGTTTTGGGGTTTTTTTGGGGTTTTTGCTTTTCCCAAAAAAAAGCCCCAAAAATTTAATTTTAAAGGACGTTAAAAAAACCTTTCTTAAAATTTTCTTTTTTAAAAAAAGGGAGTTGAAAATTTTTTTTAATTTTTCCCAAAAAATCCTTTAAGGGAAGGTTTTCCCCCTTAAAATTTTTTTGGGCCTTTCCCAAAAGGTTCCCCCCCGAAAAAAGGTTTTAAAGGGCCCCGGAAGTCCCCTTTAACCAAAATCCTTTTTCCCAAAAGGGCCCCGTGGAAAAATTGAAAGCTGTACCATACTAGACTACATCCCTAAATTGTTCCCAATGAAAAAACTCTACTAGAATTTGTATTTTGGTCAAGAAAATTAAGGTATCCTACTACGTTCGGGGCCGTATTTTAAAAAAGCATAAATGGATAATTTTCATGATATTTAGTTCACTTAGATTAGAATATATGTATAAAATTGTTTTAAGGACATTTTGACAAAACAATATTTATTTAAATACAAAATTTTGGCAAAAAATTAACTTAGAATAACCTTTTTTCAAAATGTTCTCCTTTTATAAAAAATGCTTCTAAAATAATAATATTTTGTGTGTGTGTTTATATAAGGTAAATACTTTTCCAGAGAGTCTGAACTATTTTTTTTTGTTTGAAAAATTCACATTATTTTCAGAGTTACAACCCATTGAAATATATAATTATCGGCGTTTTTTTCTTAAAATTCCTCCCTTCTATTGTCGTAAAACATGGATAAATCCACTTCTAAGTTATTTATTTCGAAAATTCTAGTTGAGCCTCTGTACAGAGATCTGAGCTATATACAGGCAAATTATTAGTACACTGGTGTGCAAAACTTAAGCAACAGGTGGGTTTATTGCCATAACTTCACGAAAAATCATCTGAGGCATGAAATTCTGAAATGAGGAGAGTATTATGTACGTAAAGGATGACGAAAGCATCGGCGCTGAAAAAGGAATACAACGCATACGGTATGGAATCAAACAAAAACAAGCTTTATTGAACGCATAGTATCGTGACTCATGATTGTCTATCCAGCAGGAAGAACAACAAGCAGATGTTCCTAAATATGGTATATGCCCTCCCTTCACTACAAGGGTTTTGCTTTGCCGTCTCCGCATATTCAGAACCAGCTGGTGCAACATTTCTTGATTGGGTGCCCATTCCTCAATCAACATCTGTTTGAGTTGGTTGTTCTCCGGATGATGTGAGCGTGTGGCAATACGTCTCCCCAAAGCACCCCACACATGTTCGATGGGATTTAAATCTGGGGAGCACGCTGGCAATCCATTCGAGTGATATCTTCATTTTCCCAGCAGCTCCTCAACAGAAAAAGAGTGCGATGTGGCAGTGCATTGTCATCCATAAAGATGAAGTCTGGGCCAATGGCACCTCGGAAAAAAGACTCACAGGGGGAAGAAGTACCTCCTCACAATAGCGATCCCCGGTTACAGACCCTCTGTCGAAAATGGGAAGCTCAGTTCCGCCGTTCAGCATAATGCCAACATAGACGAACTCAGGACCACCGTAACGATGTCTTTCCTTGAGTTACTGGGATAAAACCGGTCCCGATCTCTCTCCAAATCAAAACGCGTTGAGAATCGCTTCTGGTACTGAACCGACTCTCATCCGTAAAGGGGACACGACTCCATTGATCAGTTGTCCAGTTTTTGTTTGGCCCATGTAAACGGTGGCTTCAGTGGCCATCTTTCAACGGGAGCGCGTTCAGGGCGGGCGAACAAGGCCCCTTTGTGAAGGCCCTCTGGCCACAGTAAACCGCTACACTTGTCGACCTGTGCTGTCAGAGTTTCTGAACATGGCGCTTGCTGACTTCTGTCGATCTTTTTTCCCTGCAGGATGATATATCGGTCATCCCCTGCGGGTTGTCGTCCTCGGCGGCCCACACCCTTTCTAACAGCTGTACCTGTGGTTTGGAACGATTGCCAAGCTCGCGAAACGCCTTTTGTTGATTCCGAACTGTGCAGCTGCACTGGTGAAGTACGCCCCCCCTCCAGCTTTCCGACTTCTTCCACGTGGAAGTCATCAGGTATTTCTTCGCCATATTTCACGAACTGACTCACTGGCACTTGCAGAGAATATGGTGAATTGTGTCTCCGTCCTTCATTTCATTCTACTGTTGAGCAGCGTCCGCCGACATCACGCGGCGTACGCTCCTCGCTTCTACGTTTTGTTCCTGTATTTGCATACGCATGACGTTTCTACTGACTTACGTGTTCTTTCTACTGATCTCCAGACCTCCTTTTCTGCAATTTCATGGCTATCTGCTAAATTTTTACATTGTTGCTTAAGTTTTGCACACCAGTGTATAATAGAAGCATTTTTCGCAAAAGGAGAATATTTTGAAAATGAGTCATTCTATGTTCAATTTTTGTCAAAATATTGTACTTAAATAACTTTTTATTGTAATAATATTCTTAAAACAGTTTTATATACATTTTCTAATCTAAGGGACACTAAATATCTAAAAATATTCTAATGTTCTAAATTCTAATATTCTAAAAATTAGACCAAAAAATATAATATTTTATTATTACTCAGAGTTTTCCTTTTTAGACTCGTTAGATTTGAAAACTTTCATTAGTAATTCCAACTATGCAACTTCTTCCTGAAGTTATTTCAGCAGTTAGGGGGCCCACGGTAGCCGAGTGGTCAAGGTGTCAGATCGTAGCTGGCCTTGCCACGAGTTTAATCCCCTACCTGCCGTGTAGGGAAGCGATTCACGTTAAATTTGTCGAGAGCTCAAACGTCCTCCCGTTGGTGTGGTGTGGTAGTTAGGAGAGGGGAGTGCCAGCTCAGGTGTCATCCACGTCACTTGACCATGGATCAAAATTACATGGTCCGTCGCCAAAAGCCCTAGTGTAGCTGAACAGTGCGACGTTAATATTCACTCACATGATCCTTACACTTTCGAAAACCCTTTCAAAAGTCTTTTTCTTAGGATGGTGTTCATATCCATCTTCGTATTATGCATTATCTATACTCTATTTTCAAACCAGGTTCCATTTAATAGCGCCTTCACGTTTGGAAACAACCAACACTTGCAAGGAATCACGTCTGGAGAAAAGAGAAGTTGGTGAACGACTAGAAATCCGTTTCGATAAGAAAGTCTGGATTAAATGAGGTGAACGAAATGGAGCATTATGAGAATTCTTTACTGATCCCAACCTATTCAGCAATCTCCCTTACGGTTAAGCAATGGCCTCCGTTTACCGGAATTTTCAACATCTGAACAAGAGTCGCATTCTGAACGAGTAGTGGCTTACAAAGTACTCTGGTTCCTCTCTCAACTGATGCATTTGAAATTTTTGAAACGATTGAAGCACTCTTTCATTATCCCCCGAACCATTGTTTCCAAATATCTGTGTGTTGAATCTTATGAATCATTTCGCTTTGAGTAACATCAAGCTTTTGAATAAATTTTTATTATTAATTGTTTATTAGTTGAAGCAAATTGCTGCAGTATCCTTGATCAACAACTCATTTAGTTAACTTGACAGAAAGAACACTTAGAACAAAAATGCAGCTTCTGTCAAATTTTTTGATTTCTCTCAACCACTGGGAGCCGCAGAAGAGTTGGATGTCTGAAAAGTCACAACTGGACTTTGACCAAAAAGTTCGATTATTGTTATGTTTTTCGGAGCACATAGTCCTTTCGGACTCTAAACTCCTTCCTGGAATGAAGATGACTGTGACGAGTTTACCAATTTGCCCATTTTAATTAAGTAATAGAAATAAAAAGTTTACATATTATAGAAATAAAAATTGTGCTTTAAAATTACAGAGAAAATTAAATAAAAAAGCTCTTTTAAGAGCTCAAAAATGAAAATCTAAAATCAGAAAGTCGGCGGAGTTAATCTGGCCAATCCGGGTGCAGGAAAGAATCGAAGATCAGAAAAAAAGTTCGAGTGAGAGACGTACTCCTCCCATCTGGGATGAGAGGGAACGTTCCCATTGGTTGTTGCATTAAATTAACTCTTAGTCAGAAAGTCATTTTGAATACTGACTGCAAAAAAATTTTAAATACCCATTAAACGGGCTCTTCTACTATGCGCAACGGCCATTCCCTAACGGCATAACATCCTTACTGTCCCCGGGGAAATTCAAGATCAGACACTTTTTAGAGATATCTCTCTCGTATACATTTAATTTCAAATCTAAAATAATAATTAGAAATGAGAAGTTAACACTTACTGTGGGTAGCAAAATTTCTTCAACATATATTTGGTTTAGTTATCACATATTTTTCTTTTTATCTGATACCAGTCGATAAAATTTTTTTGCGAAATGATAATGCATCAACTCATCCTTCATTATATTTGTGGAATCTAAAATCAGGTAACTACTCTTGAAGATTTTTTACTTCCCCTTTGAAAAGAATTTAATAATTTCTTCTACTATACTTCCTTAGTTTATAAACTGATGATGCATCATTATCTACAAATACTTTCTTTTATTCTGACATTCTCTTCTCAATTAATTATTTAAACGTAAAAATACCCCCAAAAGAAAAAAAAAAGTAAAATAATTGTAATAAAAAGTTGTAACGGGAAATTACTGACGTCATATTTATAGCTTTATAAGAAAGATTGCACTTTTCGTGGCATTTAATGGTTTATTGGATAGTTCTAACTAAAAATGCAATAAATATTCAGAATGAAAAGAAGCTAATCTTTAAGGAAAAAGATGGTTACGGCTATTGAATTAAAAAAATATTTGCTCACCTTTGTGGTGCTACTTCAAAAATTAAATCTTATGTGATCAAGGGAAAAAAGTAAGTGATTAGAATTTGTACTAGGCTTAATCTTAAAAATATTAATGGATTTTTTGAAATCTGTATGACAAGAAAAAAAAAAAAAAATTCGCATTGCAAAAAGTGTGAAAAAAAAAAAGAATACAAATTTTATATGGAGAGGGTTAAAAGATGATTTATTTTTAAAATGTAAAATTAGAAAATCAGAAGGCATTTGTGGGATGCAATCCGAAGAACCTTATTCAAATTTATAATTAAAAGTACATAAGCAGGGAATAACGACTTGATAATTTATTAACATTCACTGCAATAACAATTATTTAAATTGAGATGGAATTGCATTTCCTCTTAAGATAATTAAAAATTATCTCTGAGAAAATATTTATAATTGTTGGTTTAATTTTGCGTTTTATTTTGATAAAAAGTAAATTGATACTAGAAATAAAAAAAAAATTTAAAAAAGAAGAAGAAAGTGTATATTTCCTAAGCCGCGCAAATAAAGTGACATTTTTTTTTCAAATTCAAAAGTAAATGAAAAAAAATTTAAAAAATAATACAAAGGATTCTATCATGTTCAACTAGATAACATAAAGATATAATTTAATTTTAAATTTTTTTTTGCTCAAAACCCAAAAGGGAAAGTTTTTGAATGAATCTTTTTAACTTTATCAAAATTTTTATTCTAAATAAAATTTTTAAAAATTTGCAAATAAGCGCCTAAGAGGTGGAAGAAATATTATGTAAACAAGATCAAAGACACTTTTACTCATAATCCATATCAGAAAATATTGTCAGAATAGAAATGTTATATAAAATTTTTAATGGAATTATATTATACTTACAAAAGAATTTAACTAAATATTTGCAGAAACCCACATGTTTTACCCTAAATGAACTACTTTTTTTTATAGTTCTTTTTCTCTTCCGGTTTTGACAAATATTGTTAATCTTTTCAGATGTCGAAGTTAAATGAAAGAAAAACGTTGAACTCATATACATTCAATCCTTTTTGTCCTTGGATATCCCAAACGGATGTTCCTCAATTCGTTGTAGTTTTCTAAAGCAAAATAAACTTAACTCAGAGGCGCAACAGCCCATGATTGCCAAGGCCTACGGTGCCCATCCCGATTTTCATGACCTTGGGCACTGAGGTGCAAGATCAGATGTTCCGGTCAGGTGGTCAGTCTGACCTGAAACCTCCGTATTTGTTTAAAAAAGCTTGCTCTCTTTTACCCCATGAAGGGAAAAGGCCGCACCTTGCCCAGCGGGTTTGACCCCCATTGGGCGGGAAGCGGCACCCCTCCCAAACCGGTCCAAAAACAAAAAATAATAAAATTTAAAAATTTTTTAAAAAAATTTTTATTTATTGATGATTTATAAGTTTTCCCAACAATTTAACATTGTCAGACGGTTCTCAGTATTTTCAATGGTTTTGTATTTTTGGTAGTGTTTTATCCCTTTACCTTCCAACTTTTAATACAATAGTTTTATATTTAATATGAAATAATTTACTTGTGGGATAGAAAAACAGCCTACGACTCCAATGAGTTGAATAGAAACAGATTTGTTGACGGACAAAAGGACGAAAAAAAACTACAAGGCATGCGTCAAAACAAAAATAATAAAAGATTATATACATCAAAAAGCGCATTGTTATAAAGGGGAGCTTTGTGGGGGTTCGAAAACCGCTTCTAGAATGAATCTACTAACAAGAACTCCCGGGCGTAAAGTATCATCTACTACTTTTTATATAATTTTTGGGGTGTATGTGACTGAACTTCTCCAAACGGGTGGACCGATTTTGGCATTTTTGTGAGGGTTCAACATTCGGAAATGGTTTAGATTCCCATTTGGGTTGATATACAATTAGTTAAAAAGATATTAAATTAAAACCTTTAAAAGCAAATTGTTTTACCCCTGTGTTGTTTATTCCGTTAATGCTACAAGAAAAAAAAAAAAAGTGGGAAAATTTTTTTTTCGCATGGCCAATTATATTTGCATGTCCCAAGGTTGGAAACCATTTTGTTTCATCCCCCCAAGGTTAACAAAATATTGTGCATTCAATGGCATTACATAAATTTATTTATTGTGCTTAAAAAATATATATACTGTTATGAAAATAGCTCAGTTTATTTTTTTTATCATTTAATTAAAAAAGTTTAAGCTTCATCCAAAATAGCTTCTACTATTTCCTTTTTAGTTCATAAAAACACTTACCCCCCCAATGATTCGTTGTGGAAACGTACATGTGGTGACGTCAGGTATTGAAAAATTTTTTTTTATAAAAATTTAATCCGGTCCAGATTGTTTTAACTTATTAAAAAAAAGTTTGAAATTTTCAGATTTAAGGTGTTGGACAACGACTGTCGGGCTGTAAATATATATAGAGAACACGTTTCCAAAACCTTTTTAACCCGCCCCCTTTTTTAAAAAAAATCTCCCACGGACCCCTTTTTTTAGTCAAACATGTTCACTGACCCCCTTTTAAAGTCAAAACTTTCCCGAGGACCCCAAGGTAAAAAATACAAAAATGTACAAAATTTTAAATTGAAAAAAATCCTTTTTTAAAAATTTTTTTAAGGATTAAACCTGTTTAAATAAAATTTAAAAAAAAAAATAATGACTTGGGTGAACTCGATGAGATGTTTAAGGTATTTAGAGACCCCCTCAGTGTTTGTAGTAGCAATCCAAATCTCCCGGCCGGTTCGCTTCTTTTTTTTGTGTGATGACATTTTTACCCTGAATCCGTGTTTCCAAAATCCCTTTTTTACAATAATCCAAAAGGGATATAAAATTGGGATCTGTTTTTTTAACCAGAATTTGTGGGTTCTTGTTAAACATTTTAAATCCCTCATTCGTGGGTATTTCAATAAAAGATTCTCCTTATTAGTACGGATTCATCTTGTTTGGGATCATTCGTCCCTGAAAGGGTTCAACATCCCGTTGGGAATATCCCAAATGAATTATTTTATTTTTTTTAAAATTTTCCCTATAAAAATGAAAATGGATTAAATTTTTTTAAATTTTATATCAAACCTGATACGTACCCCTTGAAGTTATTCAAGGACCCCTAAATCAATTTTAATTTTCCACTGACCTCTTGAACAATATCGGGGACCCCCGGGTCCTGGGGGCCACTTTTGGGAACCACGATCTAGAACTTTCGATGGTGTGAAACCTTTTTGCTATCTATCCACCCCTTTCCCTCACGTCCCTTACCCTTATACCCTAACGCTTTCCCTTGTCCTCGGGTTATTGATACCAAAATCTTTCGTCACTATATAAAGAAGTTCTTCCTGTTTAAAGCTCTCTATTCATTCGTAGATCTTGCCTTGCGATAAACAGCTGTCACCATACTGTGCTTGCACGGGGCGAATTATTTCCATATACTTTACACCTTACGCCAGTGCTTCTCAAACTTTTAATACTTACGACCCAATTTTCAATCATAATTTGCATCGCCCCCCCTATACAATAACAATGTATTGAATGCAATAATAATGTACTTCGATGCTAAAACTACAATATATACGATCTTAATTATAAACCACTAAAATTATCAAGATAAGTATTAAGTTTTGTATATGTTACTTTCAAGTAATAGGAAAGTTATATATATATATTATATATATATATATATATATATATATATATATATATATATATATATATATATATATATATATATATACTTTTTTAAAATAGAAAAAAGTATTATGTTGTTTTCTTTTCTCATTTTTAAATTGGAACAGATAACAATTAAAATGCAACGTGTATTTTTATTATGTCAGAATGTATTTTGTTTTGCTTCTTTTAAGTAAATGTTTATAATTTTTTTAAAAATAATCTTTTATTCTCGACTTTTTGAGAGGCTCGCGCCCCCCTCGTAGGGTTATCACGCCCCCCACAGTTTGAGAAATACTGCCTTACGCAAACAAAAGCGAATCACTGTCCTCCTTTCCTCCTTGGAGCAGATCCACAATGGAACTGCATGTTGAACGGTCTGCTACACGCCAACGACTGCGAGAAAAAGTGAGTGAGACGTTCTATAGAAGTGTTGCCGACCGCCCCTTATTCAGTGTTGTTGCGAAACCTTAGAAAGAAATTTCAAAAGTCCCTGTACTTTTTGACTTTACCTCGTATGTAACTCCTTTGAAAAGCTATTATGATTTTTCTTTTCAAAAACTTGGAAATAAGAATAAATTTTTAAACTTTTTCATACGCATCAGATTCGTTTTGTAATTTCTACCACAGCAAACCTTAAGAAAATCTTCGGTTATGTTTCTTGATGGAGATTTTTTTAAGAATTGGGCTAAACTTATGTGTAAGTATTATACTTCGGATCTCTTGATAATATAAAAATTTAGAAATTCTTACTAAAAATTAAATCAGTGTGTTTTAATTTTTATTTTTAAAGTTTACAAATAAGCATTCTTTTTAAACTACAAGAATTCATAATTTTATTGAGATAAATTTATTTTGAAGAAAATTCAATTAGGTATAATATTTTCTAAGGCTCTTTAAAAGATTGATTTTGCATTAATAATTAAATTAACTCACAAATAATTGCATTTTTTAAATATACTATAATAGATAATACTTTGAAATGATTGGTAACCAAAGTTTTTCAAATGAATTTTTTTTAAAATTGGAAATTAAATATAAGAATAGTTATTCAACGTATTTCTAGAGAATTAATATTTATAGAAAAATATTTTTTTAAAATTGGAAATTAAATATTGGAATAGTTATTCAACGTCGTCGCTGGATGGTCGTCGCTGGATGGTCGTCGCTGGATGTCACTGGGAACATGGCTCATGGCAACCTCCATCTATATCATAGAGTGAATGATGCCTGGGTAAGTAGCGGCCTTGATGAGAGATAGCATCCTGATTGGCTGTTGAGACGTGGTGAGAGGGTGTGGTTACAAGGCACTGAAAAGTTAGTTATTCAACGTATTTCTAGAGAATTAATATTTATAAAAAAAATATTTTTTAAAACTGGTAACTACAAATATTGGAATAGTTATTCAACGTATTTCTAGAGAATTAATATTTATTAAGAAAATATTTATTCAAATTTTCCAAATATTATTTTCTCAAGTGCTAAGATATAAATATAAATTAATGATGTCCAAAACGAAGAAAAAGGAGTCTGGATACCATAGCAACGTTAATTTACACTACAAAACATTAAAAATGAATGTTTGAAAGGGAAAAAGAATGCTTTTAAAAGTGAAGTTCACCCGATAAACAGGATTTCATTAAAAATTGAAGAGAATAAAATCAGTTAAAATTCTCATTTTATTCGTGGATTTCATATTTTTTTACCCCGAAATTTATCACCTCTGATAATTGATTCTTTCTCCCTCTTTGTCAGAAAAAAATCCATTAATTGAGTTATCTAATTTTTTGCTTTAAGTGTGAATGAGGAGTTTCTGAAACATCAAATTACATAAATTTATTATAGTTAAAAAAAATACTCGTATAAATTACTTGAAAGAATTTACTCTCAAAGGGAGGAAAAAAATCAGTTATTTCTTTTTTTCTTCAAAACTGATTTATTTATTAATTTCTAGAAGCTTTAACTCTTAGGGAATATAAATGACATTTCTAATAACGTTACTTCTGTTTTAGGACAATAAAGTTTTTTTCCTCTGGTATAGACGGGAGAATACGAAGCTCAACCTAGGTTTTTTCTTACACACATTTAAAAATTCTTTAAGAAAAAGTTTACTTTAAAAAATACTTGCAAGAATAAAAAACATTTTTTCTTTAATTTTTCAAATTCCTTCAAAAAAACAACAACCATGTTTCTTGGCATGTGTAATTTTTAACTGTGAAACGTTCTTAATAATAATAATAATAATAATAATAATAATAGTAATAGTAATAATAATAATAATAATAATAATAATAATAGTAATAATAGTATTAAGTAATAGTAATAGTAATAATAATAATAATAAATAATTTTAAGAATACAAAAATGTTACATAAAAATTAAAAGAAAGAGGAAAGAGTTTAAGCAAATTCACGAATGTTTTTAGGTAAATTTATAATAAATATAAACTACAGAATTCTTGTCCTATAATATATATATTTCTTATATGCACACTTATCTTAAACATTGAGTCAAAATGCCCAAATTTAGCACACACACACACAAATAATTTTAAAATTAAAATAATGTGCGAGCTTATATAAATTTAAGAATTTTCTCTTCTGTTGCGTGTTGCTAATGCCACTTGATCGTTGGTATCAGATAATGTCCTACGAAAATCATCGTGGCAAAGGGCTAATTTGCCGGGTTTTAAAGATCTCGCTTAGAGCTATCGGTGACAATACGTTTGTTCGGTTCCCCCCAAATTTTTTGGGGGGGTGGGTCCCCCACCTATCTTCCCCTTCCACAAAACTCACGAGAAGACTGGCAGCTCGAAGGATATTTAAAGTATCCCTCTGCCGCACATGCACTATATATTTACAAACATCCATGTCTTCTCCATGCCTTCAAACTCAACTTCTACGGCACATCAGTCAGCGTCCTTAACCATTATACCGGAAGGGAGGCTATTTTCTCTTCTTCCTATGCCTAACATTTCTCAAAACAAAATACCATCATATATCTTAATAAACATTGCGAAAGAGAGATTTCTTTTACCACCATTTTATTTAAAAAAACTTTTATAAATCCATTCAATAATTAATTCTTTTACTTAGGGAAGAAATTCAATTTTTATAACCAATCTGTTGGCTTTAGATAAGCTGTTATTTATTCTTTAAGACCTATAAATTTACTTTTAATATATAGAGCAGGGGGTTGGTAACTCATGACGTGCGGTACAACTCTTATATAGTGGCACTCTATCTCTCTCTGCACCTCTTTACAAATTTGTCAGTTTTTGAGTAAAGTTGATAATCTTGAAGTGGATCTTATTGAATGAACATCTTCAGAAATATGGAAAGGAAATTTTGCGGAAATTTTGTCGGATCCCTAAAATAGATATTTGTTTTTAATTAATCACGTATACTTAAGTCATAAAAAATGTGTGTGTGTGGATTGTTTTATTTTATCTTGTGATTTTGAACTACGGTAAGAGTACAAAATATCCAAACTCATACTTTTCTTTAGAAATGAGAGCTATATCAGCGTTTCATTATAAAGCACAAGTTGAGGGATACTAACGACGTACATCATAATTTCGAAACTCGACCAAATGAAGAGGATCTTCAATGGCACCAGGACTCGAACCTGCGAAACTCCGAACACATTTTCTTATTTATAACCATTAGGATACCTCGATTACAATACTTTTGTAGGAAAATTTCCATATTACACTCAGCAAGGATCTTGAAGAAATTGAAGAATTGAGTGGAATTGAAGAATTGATCTGGATACCACACACACCAAAAAAAT
>BMAV01001808.1:0-64134 GCA_019973955.1 Trichonephila inaurata madagascariensis
GCTTAATAAGGTTCATGACGTATTTTATATTTGTCAGTATAAAAGCTGTCCGTTTTATCAAGAATTCGTCTGACAAAGGTAGGTAATACTTTAGCTATGGATGCCAATGTTCTATTTAAAAATAAAAAATATATTAAATTTAAAAATAATATATAGGAAACATGCATTCCGGTTTCCTCTGGTTTAATACAAATTCTAAAATATGCTCGAGATCTTGCATAATTTTATAGTCAGAACATAACAATAAGTAATCTCTGCTGTAAACGTAAAGGTTCATATGCAAAGAGTACACAATGCCATTTTTTCCTTGCAAAAAAGTCTATATCTTTAGTCAAAATCTGGTTTATGGTATTCTAAGGAAGTTCCAATATACATGATACGAACACCACCATAAACACTCAATAATAACTAAACAAGAATCTTTAAAAAAATAGCATCTATTTTTTTTCTCTCTTCCATTATTATGTGTATGGAGATTCTGAATTGCTTTTACAAAAGAAAAGGGATACCCACCCAGACGAGCAATAATTACCATGGAACATATGGTTGAAGACCATTTTGAAATGCAAAAAATAGTAAAATTGGAATTAAAATTACATATAGCAAATATGTTGGCAACACGAATGAACCATATCAAAAGTTTCAAAATATAATTTATTGTTCTGAGAAAAACTCAAGGCAAATGACGAACACGCGTGTTGTAATACACCGCCGAAAGCTTGACTAGAACATCCAATCAAAGATTCCTGGTGCTATGCTAATCTTGCATCTTGCGTAATTTTATCTTATTTTGCAAAAACAATTCAGACTTCCCTTGTATATCCTCCAGTTAAAATAAAAAGGAATTATTTCTGAATTCTGTTAATGAAACACACAATTGCTTTAAATATACAATTGCTGTAAAAGCCGAAATTGTTTTCATTCCCATAATATGATGTACAGGATAAGATAAAACACATAAATGTTAAATTCCTTTATTCCTCTTTCTGAAAGAAGAGTAAGATAATACCATCTTAAACATTTTATAGCAGTTTTTATTCTATAATTTTCATTATTTCTTCATTAATTAAGAGTGCCAAGAATTAAGTGCCATTTTAAGAATCTTATTAGTACGTTAAAAAAATCGCGTGAATACAACACAAAAGATTCTACAGGAAGAAAAAAATATTTATTCCGTAGAGTAAATATTTCGGATATGATTCAACTCAGTTGAAATTCCAAAGTACGGAATTTCTTTCGAGAAATATTTAAAGAATATTAAAGGCCGAAAAAAATGCTTGCATTTCTTATAGCAACAAAATTTCTATGCAAATACCTCTACTTGAGGAAAGCTGTGAAATGTTATAATTACTTCAAATATTCATAAATAATATAGCATTGCTTTGCAGACGAATTTATTTTTAATACATATGTCCTTTATTCTTCACCTATATATATATATATATATATTTGAAGTAGTATAACATTTCACAGCTTTCCTCAAAAAAGAAAGAGCTGGGCCCAGCCTGAAAAAATGCAAGCTGGTATATCACTACTGAAATATTTCTCGAGAAAAGGCCAAATTTCAACTTTGAGCCGAAAATGAAATATTTACTCTACGGAGTCTATTTCTATTATGACGTCTCTCATCTTTTCTGCTAACATAACTCCTATGTTCTTTGACGGCCACGATTAATGGCAAAGAGCACCAGCAATACACCAAGAAGATAAACAGATAATATGTAAATGAGATATACTATAAGGATAGAAGCTTTTGATGATAAGATATGGCGCGGCAGCTTAGAGATAGTTTGGTGTAGGAATCATTCTGATCGTTAGTGCGGGCAAGTTTAAAGATAGCCAATTATTAGCCAGTATCTTGTAGATCAGAGTTAGCAGTCCGATAGATTTGGAAGAAGGCAGAAGTCTTATATAAAAGTTGGAATCTTCTTATACAAGGGAGGTAATTTATAGCTATCTCTCTTTGGAGGTAAGGAAGGAGATCTGCAAAAGGTAATATTTGATATAGGTAGTTAGTTGAATCGGTTTATTAACTATAATAGTAAGGTGGATCTAGTTGCGTGATCTGACTTAAATACACACGGTTTAATTGGGCGTTAACTCTCATTTAATTAAAATTGTCAAACTAAATTTAAAAGTAATATAAGTTATTTCTTAATAAAAGTTGTATTAGAACTACTATGTCTCATCATTTTGATAATCCCACCTCTAGCTTACGCGGAACCGGCACGACATGGTCATCACAGGATGGCTATGTCGCATGGCACTGAACTTATATAATTCTGGGTTAGGTAATGTAGGTGGAAGTACGGTTCTACCTGGAAATGTACTTTTCAGGGTCAGAAGAACATTACAGAGTTTATAGGGTGTATTGATAATAACGGTGTGATCCCAAGTAATCTGTCATGTGCTTACTTAAAGTCATCTCAGGGGGAAGGGGCTCCAAGATTTGGGTATTCGATGCGGTTCGTTGTTAGTGCGAAATACAGCCACGGATTTTTGCGCAGCTCAAAACTGAATTGCTGAGGCTTTCGCGGTCAAAATAAGAAGAACTACGGTGCGTTCTACGCGTCCCAGCAGGGGAAGAAATCCGGGATCCTACTGATTTCGCATAGATACTAAAAATAGAGAAGTTTAGAATTAGGAATGTCCCAAGCAGACTTAGTGGATCATATTTTAGTTCGACTCCGAACCACAGATCCAAGACTATGTGGAAGTCAGAAATCCACAAAACACGATACAACTTTTAGAAGTCTTGGCTAGATTCGAAGAGATATTCTTACCAAATTAAAGGGGTTATCAGAACGATAATATAGAAAAGACGAGGTCAAAATGCGCATAGGATGCCTAATTTTAATGCTAATGGTAGAAACTGGAGAATTCTGAAATAGGACGTAGACCAAATAACAGTAGAAATGAGTTTTACGAGAATAGCCGTCAAAGTAATAGAGGGGTTCGAGAGGAATAGGTTTTCATAATGTGATCAAAGATTCAACAACAGGGGTTACTCATTTCGAAATGAGCGAAATGATAATTTTAATAGGGGACCCAGTAGGAAATAAGGAGGGTTCAGTGAAAATTTCAATCGGGCGATAGGACGCAAAGGGGACGATTAAATATTGTAAGGTTAATGATCAACCTCAAGGTGTCGACAAGAGACAATTAGACTTTCTCCGATATGTATATCACCCGTAGAACTTCCCCACGTTCCTATTTTATTAAATAACACATTTTTGAAGGCACTATGGGACACCGGAGCAGATAAATCATTTTATATCGGAAGAAGTATATAGAAAATATTTTTCTATAAGCGATTAAAAAATCGCGAGAGCCCAGGTAGCCGCTTTGAGTTGCGTACCCAAAACAGGGGATTTGTAGGTGAATATTCGGATCAGACAATTCGAAAGAAGGTGGTCATTTCATGTGTTGAAAGATTTAGAATACCCATGTATTCTGGGTATCGATTTCATAAGTACGTCCAGAATCGTATTGAATTTTGATCAAAATCGTGAAAATTTGAATTTCTCAAAATAAATAAGGTGGTTGAACCAATTAAAAAGGAGGAAAAGGTTGGGAAATAGATTTATCTAAGACAAAATTGGGGAAGGTAGAAAAGAAAAACAAAACTACAAAATTTGTTTAGTAGTTTTAAAAGGGTTATTTTCAGACAAACCAGGTCTTACTCATGTTTTATACCATAGAAGTGACACGGGAGATAACCCACCAGTAGCTTCAAAGGCCATATGGAGTATGATCGCACTAAGCAAGCAATAATAGATTTTCACATATACAAAAAATGTTACAAAAGAGGAAACGATTGTTCCAATTCATCCCCATACGCGTCACCAGTTGTGTTATGCATGTGGTTTACCACCGGATAATCCGGAAGCATATAGTTGCAGTAGACTATAGAAAATTAATTCGATCACAAAGTATCCGCGATACTGCGTTAATAGATGATTTATTAACGAACATACCATATACAATAAATAATGTCATCTCTTGATCACAAAGTGGGTGATTACTTTCAAATGGCAGTAAACCCCGGTGATATTGTTAGGGCCGCATTTGTAGTAAAAGAGTGGCACCAATAGCACCAAGCGGATGCCATTCGGTTTATCAAGGAGCAGCTCCCAATTTTCAAAGGCAATTGACATAATCCTAAAACCGGTGATAGGGAAATTTGGCCAGATGTGTATATGGATGATGTGATAATCGCATCTCCATCATTCACTCAACATAAGTGAACGACATTTAAGGGAAGTTTTTCGTTGTTAAGGATGCAGGATTGACATTAAAATGAAATACAAATTTGGTGCGTGAATTGAAATATTTAGGATTAATTATTAGTAAAGAAGGAATTAAAACGGATGAGACAAGGTTAGAGCTATACAAGAGATGAAAACCGCCCGTAACTCAAAAGAGGTGTCAAAGGATTTTTAGGTATGTCCCAGTGGTACGCAGAAATTTATTACAAAATTATGCAGCGGATATTTGGCGGAAACCACTTTATAATCTTAAACGAAAATTTAAAAAATTTGTGTCTGGTCAATGAAGCACAAAAGGCATTCGAAGAGGTCAAAGGAGGGGCGGTAACAAAAGCGCCAGTTTTAAAATTACCAAACTTTCAGGAGCCATTCGAGGTTATTTACAGATGCCAGTTCGATTGGTTTAGGAGCGATACTTAACCAACAAAACAGACCAGTGGTATTTGCGTCACGTACACTGAACAACGCAGAGAGGAATTATACAGTAACCGAAAGAGAATGTCTAGCAGTAGTATGGGCGTTGAACAAATTTAGAACATATTTAGAATATTACCAATTAAGGTTATAACGGATCACGCCGCCTTAACACGCCTAACACATGGCCAAAAAATTTGTCAGTAGGATGATTAGATGGGCACTAAAGTTAGCAAATTCAATATAGAATGGGAACATAGACCGGGAACTCAAAATGCAGTGGCTGACATTCTTTCAAAGGTCCCATTAAAGAGATATAATTGGTGATAAAATTAATTATTGCCATAATCAGGGATTTGGGTACTTACTTCAGGGAACAATTAATAACTGAACAGAAAAATGACCCAGAGGTAGGTCATATCTATAAATATTTAGAACCCCCGGGAAAAACCGAAAGCCATATGTGGTTGGCCCCACGTTTTCCCGTTTAATTGAAGGATTGTTATTTAATGCGAAACATGCAACGAAAGGGGAAAAGGTGTTACTTTCCCAAAATCTTTAAGAAAAATGAGAGAATTTCATGAAAAACAATTGGACCTTAGGCAGATTTAAAACGTACAAAACGGGACGTTTGTTTTTTCCCCGTACAAAAAAAACAGACAATATGTTCACATGCCATTTTTGCCAATTTTAAAACTATAAAACGCTTTACCAGCTGGTCGATTAAACCCAATTATATCGAATTATCCGAATGAGATAGTGACGTTAGATTTATTAGGCCCGTACCCTTTATATCGAGAATAAGCGGAACCCCTATATTTTAGTAAAAACCCGATCATTTCAGCAAAGGGGCTGAAATTATCCCCCTCTTAAAAAAGGCCTCATCTCGTATAAAGGGGATATTTTTTTGATAATTTTATATCGCTTATGGAGCCCAATAAAAATTAATAAGTGATAATGGCCCCAATTTTATCCCAATTTTGGGAACTTAAATGAAAGATTAGGGATAACATTTAAACTTTGATATCACCCAAGCAAATCGGACTGAAAAGTTAAACGAGAAAATGCGACTTTGGCAACACTACGGGATCAATTTTCGGGGTTTGCTTTTCGCTATTCGTACGGCGGTAATGCCAAAAACACCGGCTGAATTATTTTGGTCGAAAATTGATTAAACCATTTCAAAAACTAGTTATGATATCGGAAAATTCAAAATTCAAAATTTAAGATATAGAGAAAAAATTTTAAGGAAGCAGACTAAGTCGAAAAAAAAGGAAGGTGGGAAAAAATTTTTAATAGACGTAGAAAAATAAAAAAAAAGGTAAATGAGGGCAAAACCACCCCCTAAAATTCCAGCTAACAAAGTGCCAAATTTAAACAAAAATTTTGGGGGCCTTATAGAGTCTTAGAAGTTAAAATTATAATAATATTTAAAAAAAACAGGAAAAGTTAACAGTTAACGGAAACAAAGAAAATGTCATAGAAAGTGACGAGGTCGAATTAGGGAAAAGGTACCCAAATAGTATAAGATCAAGTCAGGAAACTCGTACTTCGGAAAAGTACATCAAAAAAATTAAAAAGGGCAATATGGGAAAAAAAAAATCTGCGGGGAAAAAGGGGTTTGAGGCGGGGTTTTAACCAATCAAATCAATATAAAAAAAAGGGGACCCATAAAAAACAAAACACTGGTCAGATCACACCCGCATTTGGGGAAAGAAAAAAAAAAAAAAAAAGGTTTAGGAATAATAGGGGAAAAAAATCAGGGTGGGCGGGGGGTGGACCACAAAGAAAGCAAAGGGGGCCAAAAAATTTAAAAATAAAAGACAAAGTCATGTACTATTTCTAGAAGAAGGAAAAAAAACAAAAGAGTACCATTCCCCGATAACAAGATCAACTTAAGACCACGACGGGGAACAGAAGAACCCCGACCAGCCAAAAGACTTGGGAAGTCGGAAAGGCAAAGGAGATTACAAGCCCCCAACAAAAATTCCCAGTACAACCGAGGGGAAAAAAGGGAGCACCCCCCCACATGGTGGGAGAAAACATATAAAAATCAGGTTGTATTGTTTTTTTTTGTCTTCCAAAAGGGTCGGAAGAATTTTGTAAGAAGGGAAATCGGGCGATGCTTTAAAGTTAAAAGCCGTAAAACAACGAGTTTTTATTTAATTTTAAAACTTTTGACTTTTTAAAAAATTTTTTCGAAAAAAACATTTTTTTAAACCTTTTGTTTGTTTGATGTATGATTTTGTGAGATAAAAAATTCCTTTGGTTTATTTTTATAATAGGGTTATTAAAAAATGTTTGTAATTGTATAATATGGTATTTTATATGTTGTTGTATTGTTACGAAAGGCATCTGGTTCAGGGGAAAACCGGCGTAGCAGGGACTAACAATAATAAACGGCGTGCGCGGCCCCATTTGGGGGTTTTGGAAACCAGATTGGGGATGGAATAAAAAAGTAAACAAAATAATTGTGAAATGGTTGATATTTGGAAATAGAGACCAAAAAAATTTTCATTTTAGGGAACTGACCCCGAAAATCCTGCAAATTAAAAAAAGCTTCAACAAGAAAGGGGCAAAATTTGCCCATATGCAGTGTTTATTCGATTTTCTGGGACCCAGAATATTTTTGAAAATTTGGTATAAAAAATTTTTTAAAAAATTGGGTGTTAAAAGTGAGAGTGGGGATAAATTAAACAGTAATTTGTTTGGGCCCATTATTGAGTAAAAATTTTTTGCCGAGTTTTAAATTTAAATTGAATATTAAAAGTTAATTTAAGATGAGTAATGAAAAAAAAAGCAAGAAAATATTGGGAAAATTTTAAAAGTTAAAAATTTAAGATTAAAATTGCAATGAAAATTAAAAATCAAGATTATTTGGGAAAATGTTAAAAAAGGATTTAAGATTAAAAATTTTAAAAAAAACTCAACGAGGGAAAATTTTGAGATAGAGATTTAGACACGTAATTTAAAGGGGTTGAGAACCCTTGGAAACCCTTTTCTTTTGGGGGGGGACGTCTCTGCGTCTTTCTGCTAACATAACCCTATGTTCTTTGACGGGCCCCGTTAATGGGAAAATTTTTAACCAATACCAAAAAAATAAACAAAAAATAATATAAAAAGGTATACAAAAAGGGTAGAACTTTTTATGATAAGATATGGCCGAAACTTAGAATAGTTTAGTGTGGAATCATTCGATGTTAGTGCGGGAAGTTTAAAGAAACAGTGGGGAATCTTGAGACCCCAAGGTTAGACCGATAGATTTTGGGAAAAAAGTCTTATATAAAAAAAGTTGGAATCTTCTTATACAAAAGGAATTTATAGCCCTCTTTGGTGGAAGGTTGCGGGAATATTTGATATAGGTAGTTGGAATCGGTTTATTAACTATAATTAAGATAAAAAACAGTTGGTGATCTGACTTAAATACACGGTTTAATTGGGGCCTCACTTTAATTAAGATTGTCAAACTAAATTTAAGTAAATAAAGTATTTTTGAATTAAAAAACTATGTCTCATCATTTTTAAATCCAACCCCCACTTTCGGGAACCGGCACAATTTTTTTCATCCAAAAGGGTTTTGTCGCACTGAAAAACTTTTGGGTATTCAGGGTTATATATATATATATATATATATATATAAATCAATGGATTGTAAATTCCTCTTATTGTTACATAGATCGGGTTTCGAGGATTTGATGCAATCAGTTGCAAACAGCAGGGCAGTTCTTCAGGTGGGGTGGAATTTTGCTGTCAAAAAACAATCCGCGAAATTTAGGATACAGTACTCAAATTTGCTGAGTGAATCTCAAAAGGCTTTCACATCTTCTACGGCGCTATCAGTATCTAAAATACAAGTACGTATAAGATTACTCACAAGCACTCGCGCTCGTCCTGCACAACAGTCGCAGTATTAACTAATCGCTGGCCGGCTCATCACAGTCAAATCAATACTGCTCTTCAACGGACAAAACAAGACTAACTCAGTTTCGGTAAGTAACTCCCTAGCTATGGGCCTCACGAATCTTTCGAGAAAAATCCACTTGCGTCATAGATCGTGATATTAGTAGATTTCTCACTTAATTTCCAGACAAATCCATAGGGTCACGAACTCTCCAAAATGGTCGCCAAGTTTCCATTGAATCGCCATTTTAATGTAAGGAATGGTATTTCTTGTGAATATTACTATTTTAACATAAAATAAATACAGCATAGAGTAATATAAAAGTATTGCCCATCCAGATATACATAATTTATATTATTTTAAAAATTCCTAACATTATTGAGTTCCTTCATTTTCCTCTGAAGTAAGAATTGTTTTATAAAAATGATTTACAGTGTCATAAATTATGCTTAAAGAAAGCGTTTAATTTTGTTAATTCGTCTTGGAACCATTCTTTTTAATGGTTCATTTCAAAACTCAATTTATAATTTGTGACATAATAAATAAAAAAGAACTTTCATTACCAGAATTTTGAAAGTCGTAGCATCATTTATTAATTATTGATTTTCCACTAAATTTCTTTTTATGACTTTGAGCGAGAGATTAAAAAAAAGGGTTCCAGTGTGTGGAAGCATATTTCGCCAAGCCATATCCAACTATCAGGCTTCTAAGTCGTTACTGTAAATGATCAGTCATTTTCGATTTCTTCCTTCGCAATAGGTCTTTGTGAGTGAATTAATTTTTACTGAGCTATTAAAAAGACGTAAAAGTCCACAAAACTTTTTATGGAATGAAAAGTGAAAGTAGAAAAATCTTTAAAAAAAATCTTAAAAGTTGAAAAGATTAATGCTGAAGTTTCCATTTGGTTGGTAATTTTCTTAATAACTATGCAGTAATTTTTTCTCGTTGTTGAAAGGTCCTTCTGCTCTTGAAAGTTGAGCCGATGTTTCAATCATTTATCAACTTAATTTTACTTTTTTAAAGCAATGTTTTTCCCTGTCAGTTTGTTAATAAAATCCATTGGACATATTCAAATTTTTAAATGTATCAAGAAATAGAATATCGATATGTTGATTATTAAAGATAATATTTAAAATTCAGAATAGAGACTAATGATTGTTTAACCGAATCTATTAAAAAATTGTTGAATAGATTCAAATTTTGAAATACTGTCTCAGAAATTTAAAAAACACTACTTGAGCTCATTTGAGATACTGCAAAATATTCCATTACTGAATCCAAATTTTAAGTGATTTTTATTTCTCCTGTCTCTTAGTTGAGTGTTTTATAATAAACTAGCAGTTAAAAAAACCCATCAGCTTTGCTGGGTACTTCATGATGTTGCAATACATATATATGTATATATATAATTCATAATTATATGTATAAATAGTTATAAACCTAAGTATAACTAGTTATAAAAGTAAGAAATATTAGCCACAGTAGGACAATAGCAAACTCTTGGCTTTAGGCATCACTATTGGACGTGTGAGCCAGCTTTTAGGACAACCAACCTTCACCTGTAGTTTGCTTATACTCTGGACCATTGTGAAAGGAAGATACATTATAGATATTTATTATTACCAAATAAGATACTCTAATACTCGTACTAATTAATAATATATAACGATAAAATTTTATAGACTACTTAATAGTATAGAGTTTAAATCATAATAAAAACTGGAAGGTGATGAAATTTACCTCGTGAACACAACATCAATGTAATGTTTCCCGCCAATATAAAAGAAAGCAATAGCAGTACAGCATAAAAGTAAAATTAGTAAATTAAAAAATTAAAAGTCTATACATTTATATTGAAAACCTTAAATATTGATATAAAATTTTTTGGAATTAAAAGGACTTCCTAACATACATGGAGATACTAATATAAAATAAGCTGTTATTAAATTTAGCGTCATCTTTTGAAAAACTGTATAATCAATTAAAAAAAAAACTTAATGCAAATATTATTTCATTTTTTTCATTTTACTGAAAATCATTAGAAATACAATTGTAAAGGAATTTTCTCTATGTATATTATTTATATATTAATATATATAAATTAAGATAAATCGGTAGAAGACACCCCATTTAAAATTTTTCGATTAGCGCATAAAAAGTTGAAACAACAAGACCACGAAAAAAATACACTTTATTTTTCTATATTTGATTGGTTATGTATACAAGTTAATTTTCTTTTTAGTATAAAAATAAATAAGAAATTTAATGTTAAATAAATTCATTTAATTGGGGAATCTTCCCCATATATAGAGGAAAGAGGCCATCCAGTCATGGAGTAAGATGAAACAACACCACAGGAAGTAAAAAAAAATAAGATAAAAATTACCAAATTAAATGTAAAATAACAAAAACTACAGAAAAAAATCAAATTCCTCCATAATTTGCTAAAAGCGAATTTTCCTGCAGAACGGTCTACAGCAGGCTGAAGTAGTAGTCGACTTCAAACCTGCACATCCTCGTCCTATGGATATCCCCTGTGTCCTCCTCACAGCCTAATTATTAATTGTAGTTATATTTTATAAGATAATATACAGTGTTATAAAATGAAAAAAAAAGAAAAGTTTATTTAATTTATTTCTGAACTATGTGGCGTTTTCCTCAAGTATAGGGTACGGATGCCACGCACGCTTATTTTCTTAATGCTGCAGTGTTATGGCCGTTTCTTCATGCATCGTATGTGTAACATTATGCGTAGCTCATTGATAGTGCTAATATCTTATTTAAAATAACAAGTACATTTATAAACTTTAAATATGAAGAATGTAATGTTATAAAAGTTGTATTCACCGCTTTAAATGCTCACAAGATCGAAAAATAAGGCCAATTAAAGACGACTAATTCAGATAAATTCACAAGCCACACTCAATGTTGGACCGGACTCTTCGCTCAAGTGGCTCAAAATTATCATCTATCGACGCATAAAAGTACTATTAATAAACTGGCATCCCCCCCCAATTACCTTATATATATATATAAATAATTTACACCAATAAAAGTCCTATCATTAAGCGTTCGTTCGAATTGAAAAACTTTCTAATAACCCTCACCTCCTGCTTTAAAAAGGACATGATTTAAATTTCTTATTTGAGATAGAGTAATTTCTTATGCTCCGTAAACCCTTCCCAAAAATGGATTTCCACAAAATCCATTTTTATAGGATCTCTACTCAAGAAAAGAAACATATTTACCAAATTTCAATTCTGTAGATCTGTCTAATAGTTCCAAAACGTGAGAATATTTAACTATAAGACACCTTAACCCCTCACCACCCCTCTTAGAAAGTCATTTTCACAAAAGATCTGTTTTGTAGGAATTTTCTACTCCATGAAGGAAACTATGCCTACCGTATTTTAAGTCTGAAAGTTTAATAGTTCCTGAGATATCGTGACGAGTGAGTGAATGAATCATTTTTGTCCTTTATATATATAGAATATTATTTGAAATAATAATAAGATACATTTTAAAAGACAAAAATGTTACTTAAATAATATATTCTCATTTTTATAAAATAATAAAAATAATCATATTTTAATACATATGTTTATTTCTTACTATACAGATAACCAAAACGTGAGTGAACCACTTTATTTAACATCCAGAACTATGTTTCTAAAATTATATATATATATGTTCCAAATCATACGAGCATCAAAGAAAATTGATCCATCGTGCATTGCGAACTGAATTACAATTCATTTAAGTAATGCGTAATTTTATGTATGTTTTGATAAAAATATTATTTTCAATAATGTTTTAACAAAATAATGTAGCTATCTTTAAACGGAGAAATTTAAAGTTAAAAAAAGAATGGGAGTATTTGCTGTCTGCGTATATCATTGCCTCTCTCATATATTTTATTCATTCCTATTTTTACAGTATTTTTAGAAAATCTATAAGGTATTAAGTTACTGTTCTTTCAATTTCAAGTTTCATACTTTAATTTTGTTTTTATATTCCTCAATGCATTTTAGTCTTCCAACTATAAGTTTTCTCATTATTCTGTGTAATGAATTTAAGTAAATTTAATATTTATACGATATTTGATTTAACTCCTTCATGCGCTGCATTTTTTAATAATATAAAGGACTATAGGGAACTAATTACAAATATTTTGGATAAACCTCACAAAACTAAAATTATTAAACAAAAGCTAGTGCATATTAATAATATTAAACCCATTTTTCAAATAAAGGGTATCCAAAGTTTGAAAAAATAGGTGGAACATATTTTGCACCATCAAGCTTCAAGCAGCATGATAGTTCTGAAACATGATTTTTTCTTCCCTAGGCACAACGGGAACTGCAGACACAAAATATCTATCCTATGCTCTTCCATCCTAATTTACCTGATGTTAGTTTTAATTTTAAATATTCTATTCAATACATTATTTTTCTTTACCTAATTTTTATTTAATCTACATATATAATAAATGCATTAGTTGTATTTATTTTTTCCTGAGCACGAGCTATACCTCATTCAAGAACATTTGTATTATTTTGTATGTACTATTATTATATATATAAGTATTATATTATTATTTAAAATGCAACTTGCAACAAATTTATCTGGCTTAATAAGCATACCCATTATTGTGAAAAAAAAGCTGAATCCATTTTGTATTTATGAAGAAGATGGCCTTCAAAAGCATGGTGGTATGGTGGTACATTTTTTGAACTCCCATATTTTAATACTAGCAAAGCACATGGGATGTACTAATTATTGTAACATTGACTTATTTATTTACATAATATATGTGGTCACCTGTTTTATATCAAATATCACAAGAATCACTTTCATTTACACTTAAAAATACACAACACATTATATTCCAAAAAGTACCACTCAACAGACTCACAGTTGATCAAAGAATGAAGTATTGCATAAACTCTTTGCTTGCGATTAGCTTCTGACATCTGTTGGAAAATTGAGTAACTGTTGTCGGAGAATGTACAACCTAGCATCAATTTCTGAGACTTTCAAAGCAATGGTACGTTGTATGTATCATTTCACAATAAATGAAAGAGAATTAGTGGTACAATGTATGCACCACCAAGCATAAAAGTGTTAAACTGCAGAAATTTACGTTTCGTAGTATAATTATTCGTCCTTTTCTGTTAAGTGTTTATTAGAAAAAGATACAAATACAAAGACGTAAGAGCTGATTCCATTTTGTTATAAAACCATTGTACTCTTTTGGGATAATGTATTTTATAATTACTTTAGACATCTTCGAAAACTATTTTCTGCCGATTGTATCTTGATTAATTGAAAATAAAATCTTCCAAAATGCTTTCAAAAACCTTTACGCATTAGTTTATTTTTGTCCAGTAATATATATAACATTTATAAAATGCTTAGATTTGCGTATTGCAGATTATTATTTGGAGCTGAGTTCACATACATCATAACGATGAACACATTGATTCCTGAAAAATCCATAATTTTATACAATATAGTAATTAACGTAAAATTCTCACAATATGTACATACTAGCTTAGTAATGTAGGCCGAATTTTTATGTAATTCAGTAGTAAAAGTATTATAAAGTGAGCTACAAAATTATCAAATGTAACGCATTAATGTATAATTGTAATAATGTCAAATGAAAAGTAACAGTAAAAGTGTGATTGATAATAGTTTTCGTATCAAATGAGATACTAAAGTAAAAAGAAAATACTGATTAATTCAATGATGTAAATTTCCAATGTGGTATACTTATTTTAAAAATATTTTACAATACTGTATGTGGAGGGGGATATCTTATGTAACAGTAATTTTATAATTTGTATTAATTTGTATAAACTAAATTTCGCATATAAGATTATTATTAAGGCTTTAGTCTTATTTATAACGATATTGTCATTTCTAGTTCAGAAACCTTGTTACTTTGCTATAATTGGTAGATAAAGAATTTCCTTCCCCTCTACTTTAACTATAACATCATTACAAGACAAACGATTTGATGCTTTTAGATATTTTAGAAAAAAATATATAGTTTTTTTTAATTATTTTTTGTATAATTAATGTAATTCAATAGATAATAACAGTTATTATATTCTCATTAAAAAATCTTTTATCATAGTAATGAGAACCTATCTATTTAACCACACTGTACAAAACATTTAATAGTTGCATTCCAAACAATAAACCTTTGGAACAATGAATTATTTAAGTAATTAATTGAGAAAGCTACTAACGATGTTTCTGATAAGGAGAAAACAATTCCTAAACTTAATAACTATAATGAATCGTTAAGAGCATGTTTCGCAAGCTTCTGTGAATCTGTAGATTAGTATTTTACTTTGCTATTCATTAGTTTATTATTAATCTATTAACAATAGAGAATGGCTGCCAAGAGTTATGTTTTCGGAATTCATTTCGTAAAGAAAGATAAATTATCATGCCGCAAATGAATTCCTTAATAACTTGAGTACTGGAAATGGAAATGAATTTAATTTTATATTTACAATTATTTGGTTTAATAGTTTAATACCTATTTCTCCCTCTCTCTCTCTCATATTTGAATTACATTCTAAAATTCCCATGGACGATTTTGTTTCCAATCACATAGATAGTTCGAGTGCTAATGCCGTTAAAACTCTACCACATAGTAGGGCTGATGCAATTTAAATCTCTCAAATCTCAAAAAATCCCCTTTATAGTGAAAATGACTTAAGGATATAAGGTTCCTACTAAGGTGTCAAACAAAATGAGAGAAATCTTCGAATGAATGATACATTTTAACGCATAAAAAACGTATAAAATATTAAAAATGAACTTTATTAAACATTAATTGAATATGTACTGTATGCATTAAAAGCTGAAAATGTTTTTGCTTCGAAAATTATCTCTCTCGCTTAAATTTAGACAGTAGTTGAACCAAAAAACCTCATTAGGTTTACAACAAAGTATGTGATAACTGAAAATTAGCCTTAGTATCTGAGGCATGGCTAGGATCAAAAGCATTAATGTAATTTATGACAACAAACATTCTAATATATAAGTTACATTTAACATTAATTAGAACGCTTGGAATTATAAATAGCAAACCAGTTGTTGCAATCCGAAAGTGAATAAAAATTTCAGGAATTTTTGAATGATTAACTTACAGTAAAATCCGACGCACAACGCGCACTTTGAACACAAAAAATAAGATCGAAAGTAAAGGGGGCGCGTAATACTCCGGGTTTCAAAACGATAGCTTTAAAAACAACAAAAATGATAGGCCTAAAAAAAATTTACTTCTAGATGTATCGAAACACTGTTCATTTAAAAGAAACGATTGCCTTATGAACAAGAACAGTTGTAGTTCTAGAAGTACACTATTTTTTCAAAATACTGGGATAATACCTCGAATAAATGACTTAAAAACGTAAAAATAATGTATACTAATATTTCAGATTTCTTCATTAAAAAGGGGGTGCGCGTTATAAGGCGAATATACCTAAAAATTAAATAATTTAGTGTGAAAGTATAGGTGCGCGTTATACACCTGTACGCCTTATACCCCGGATTTTACTCTAAATTTTTTACAAAAATTATATAAAACAAATGTTTCCAAATGCATGTTCAAGCTCAAGCAGTGTTTTGGCGAGTAGATGCAATTACGGCGGTGATTACTGACGTGAAGACTGTGTTGAAGTATTTAAAACAACATCATACAGTTGTGATTTTAAGCTAGTTATCTGATCTGATCCTGAAGTGAGGCTAAGAGAGTCTTCTGTTTCTCCTCTTTAAGTCTTTTGAAGGCGGAATATGTCACTCGTTGAAAGGAAAACACATGATATAGAACAAGTTTTGTTGGATGCAGCCACGATTACTGATCGATCATTGGTCCCATGGACCCTCGTGGGGTGGAACGTGAAGTCGGAGGTTAAAGCGGGAACTTTGCTGGTCTGACCAAAGGGAGGTCAAAAGTTGAATTGCCCCGAATATAAGTCTCGATATTGTCCTGTTCTTGGTATTTCCTCATGAGAAACTAAGTGACCGTAAGTCAGTGCTTCTCAAAGTTGAAATATTCGAGACCCAATATGGAATCAATTTTCATCGCGCCCTCCCCTCATACAATAACGATGTATTGTATTCAATAATACCATACTCTGACACTAAAACTCCGATAAGACTTTAACCTTTTATGCACCCCCTGGTATATAAACGTCTCCTTAAGACAAAGCATTTATTTACCCGGACGTATATATACGTCTTTCCGAAGTACGATCTTTTCTGTGCACAGTTACCAATAAAATTATTCCAAAGGCTTTGAAATACAATAAAAGGACCTTGACAATGTTCACGAAGGATTTTCATATTTCTGATTATTTGCTTTATATTCCTCCCCCCTCAACACATCCCATACACGCGTCTACGTGGAAAGTGGTTGGCAATGGGAAGCGAATCGCATAACTTTTATTCGGCAATTAAAAGGGATTAATTATAAACCGTACATATAATCAAGATAAGTGTTACTTTTTGTTTTTAATTATATATATGTGACAAGCCCATGGGGTTACTGGTAATTAATATACTCGGTCTTAGTATTGTTAAATTAATTATAAAAAACGTTGTGTAGTCCTGATACCCTTATAAGTATAATATATCAGTGTAAGTATATGTATTTTATTTTTTATTATGTCAGAATGTATTTTGTTTGCTTACTTTCAGTAATTTTTTTTAAAATAATCTTTTGATTTCTACTTTTAAATATGCTCTCGCCCCCCTCGTAGAATTGTCACGCCCCCTAAGGGGGTCGCGCCCCACAGTTTGAGAAACACTGCCGTAAGTAAAACATAAGTTGCGTAACAGGAAGTAGGTCCTTTAGTGAAGACCAAGGCAATTTCAAAATGCGTGCAAATACTGTAGAACGGTCATCTACTCGCAGGTATTGCTTCTAGGGAATGGAATGTGAATTTCTCTCTTGTCTCATATGACATATACATAGAAAAGATGCCTGGAGGCTCCCAATGGAGGCAGTTCCATCAAAGAGACTATTTTATGAGAGGGAGATAGTTGCTTTCTTCTTGACTGCATTCTTCTCAAGTGATTGGACAAATCTCGACAGACAATCACCAAAAATAGTCCATGAAATGTATCATGCATGATTATTCCTGATCACCATTTATTGCGGTTACAACAGCATCTATTTGACAAAACATCTTGATCTATTGCCTGACAACTACTTCAAAAACCTTTTCTGGCTCTCGGATCTTAAGGCACCCTGGATCTCTGTCCCACTAATCTTCAGGCATCCGGATCTCTGATACAAATGAACAGTATTCACGTAGCTCAGTCCAAGAATGAAATCTAGACTTTTTGCCTAGAATTTTCAATTTCTACCCTTTCTAGAAGGCGTGTACATCTTACAGACAGGTTTTATGCTGTTCCACCATTCATTTACCACTAACTTTACGTAAGGAATCAATTTGCATACCGTATGTAATAAATAGCTACCCTTATTTTAAATAGTACAGTGTTGTACAGGTATAGGACAAAATAATAGGAACACCCATTTAAAAATGAGTCATCTTTGACGGTCCAATAAATGGTCATCTCGTATTTCAACAATATGCCACATAATGGCGATGAAATTGAGTCAAGTATTTGATGGTGTGAGAGTTGCATGCGAAAATTCTGCTCCTAGCAAAGCGTGATTATGTCCGACCTCTCTGACGTAAACAGATACATGAACATTGTTTCTCGTCTCACTGGAGAGGCCGAGTCTGGTGCTGCCCACCTTGTAGGTGTTTCAAAGTCAACTGTGTCGTTATGGCAGCTTATACAAACCTGGAAAAGATGTCTTCTATGAAACAAAACAGTTAAAGAAAGTCAAAGTTGAAGGACTGTGATAGATAGGTGTTGATGAGGATAGTCACCTAAAAATGCAAGGCTGCACTGCCGTAGATAACGTCCGACATAAATATCCACCTTCAGAACCCCGAATCTGTGAAAACTATTCAACGGGATTTGTATGCTGCTAATATTCATGGCACAGTAGGTATTCCAAAATCATTAGTTTTGGTGAGGAATGCAGGGAAGGGATTACAGTGTTGCTGAGACCACCTTATTTGAACGAAACTGCAATGAGAATCAGTCATCTAGTCTGGTGAATCTTTATTTACCTTATTCGAAACCACCAGTCGTGTGTCCGTCCGGAGAACATAGGCAAAAGGAATTCATGTTGACTGCTTGGTTTCAACCGTAAGACATGGAGGGGGTTCTGCGATGGTGGGGTGCAATATCTTTCCATGGATTAAAGCATTTCGTTGTTTTTAGGGGGATGCTCACAAGCGACCATTATGGAAGCACTCCCGAAGTTCATCTTCACTTATCAGACTTTCTTTTAGTAAGAATATCCTGTGTTTCAAGGGATGACAATATCCCTGTTCACACATGAGCATGATGATGAAGTGGAACATCTAACATGGTGTTCCCAGTCACCTGATCAGAACATCATTAAATGTTTCGTTTGAACAAATTCCGTGCTTGGTTTCCTCCTACATGCACACTACCTGAACTGGAAATGATCCTGCATGAGAAATGGGTGTGGATTTCAGTGAACTTTGTGCTAGATCTTTATTTGTCGATCAAACGTCAAATGTAAGCTACTATTCAGACCAAAGGTGGTCCAATCCCTTACTAAGAAAAATTTTCATTTCTTCATAGGTATTTTTTATTATTATTTCCTATACCTGTATGTATGTTGATAAACTCCAATTATATAAAGTTGGTGGGCTTTGCCAGTTCGGTATAGTCTCAATTTATTGAGCTTATGGATTACCACACCACAATTAGTGACCTGGAGTTATCATGCATGTTTGAGGGCTGGCAATGTGTCAACATGCATTTATCGACGCATTACCTATAAGTGGTAGTGATTCCACAAGTTTTTACAGCATGTACAAGATTGGTATGTTAATTTTCTTTCTATGAGGTATAAAATTAACATTCAAGGTTAATTTCCGATTATGGAACCCGCTGTCTTTATGCAGAGTTTAAGATGCCGTTTCTCTTTCCTGCTTCATCATATTGCGCTTGATTTGAGAATATATTAATCATATATATGCTACCAATCCAATAAGCATCCTTCAGCCTAAAAAAAGGAATTATGGTAAAGGATAGAAATATATTTATTTTAGTAAAATTCTTCAACATTAAACATCGAAATTGAAGCTGAGATTTATGGGGAACCTTTATACTCATGGATGAGTCCAAATGCATTTTAACCAGTGATTCTGAAGTAGCTTTGTTCGAAGGAAACCAAAAACCACTACATCAATACTTCTCAAACTTACAATATTTTCGACTCAATATTCAATCAAAATTTTCATCTTCCTTTCCCTCCGCACAATAACAATATATGGAATTCAATAATACTATACTTTGACACTAAATCTAAAATACAACTTTAACCTCTTGTGTACCACTGGCGTGTATAAACGTCTCGTTCAGTCGAAGCTTTAATTGCCCCGAACCTATATATACGTCTTTCCGAAGTTCGATCTTTTCTGTACACTTCTTTCCATAAAATTATTCCAGAAGCCTTGGAATGCAATAAAAGGATTTTGACAGTGTTCGCAAAGGGTTTACTTACTTCAAAGAATTTGCTTACCTTTTATTCCTTTTCTCCTCCTTCCCTCGCCCTCAATGCATCACATACGTTCGCCTGCGTGAAAAACAGTGGCATTGGGGAGTGAATCGTGTAACGTAATCGTGTAACGTCAAACTGTGGGGCGCGCACCCCTGGGGGTGCGATAAACCTACGAGGGGGGCGCGAGCATATCAAAAATAAAAGATTAAAAAAAATTTATTTACTGGAATGAAGTAAAACAAAATACTTTCTGATATAATAAAAAGATACACATTTACACTGATATGATTTATATATATCATCTGCGATATTACGTCATAAAAAATAAAAGCTTCTACTTCAAAACCTCATTAGCTACGATACAAAACCGATTAAAACCATTTTATTTGATTTTGTAATCCATATGAGAGTTTTTTTATTACGTTTTTTTTTAAAATTTTAAAAAATATTATCTTTTGAAAAAAAAAACCCAGACCATAATAAAAAAAATTTTTGGGAGAAAAAAAACTTCATATTGTTTATTTTTGAAATATTGTACATTAGCTGTAGGCCAGGTATTTGCTGCGGTTTGACCATCAACTTACGTACTGTTTTTACATCCCTGTTTTCTTTTGCTTTTTCATTTGGGGTTGCAAATAAATTTTTTCTGCGTTTTTTCCTTGAAAATATTTTTATGATTTTGGAAAAGCACTGAGGAAAACTCTAAGGTTACTTCAAGTTTTTTTTATGAGTATTCCAAACTTATAAAACATAATGAAAACTTTTTCCCCAATTTTTTTGAACATCCATATATTTTAAAAATACACTTTAACCCGGGAGCGGCCCGACACAGAGTCTAAAACCAATTCGGGAAAAACTTTTTTTAATTTTTTTCCAAGGGCTCTGACACTATCACCCTTTTTTGGCAATCTTAACGTAAACTAAAATACATTTGTACATATCTTTTTTGGGAGGCCTTTTTTTACAATCTTAAGGTATTTGTTTTGACTAGTTGGGGACCCTTTTTTTAAAATATTTTTGGTTTCATGCTACTTTCCCCCGCCCTATGAATAATTAGTGACTTTGATTGCCTTTTTTGGACTTAGTTTTGGAAATGAGCAAAAAGGCAGATAAATGTTTGGAAAATGATCAGAAAATATATATATATATATATATATATATATATAAAATTTTTTATATATATATAAAAAGGCCATTTTTGCCCAAAACTGAAAGTTTAAAAACTGATAAAAAAGGAATGAATGCAAATAATCATTTTAAAAAATAAATTTGAAAGCGATGAACATAAACCCGAAAAAAACATTTTCAATCTATCAAAAAGAACTCCATCAACTAAAATTAAACTATAAGTTAAAAACAATTTCGTTGTCAAAACAAACAATTAAAAGTTCAACATGCTATTTGTCGCACATCAAAGGACTGAAAAATTACAATAAATTAACAAAATATGTAAGTTTTCCCAGCAAAAAAATTCCAAAATTTATCGAAAAGTGTCTGGTTTGTTTTTTTTAAGAACACGCTTTTAAAACATTTTACCCCGTTTTTTGGGTTTTTTTAAAATTTATCAAAGAGAATTAAAAAGACTTAAAAATAGGTAATATATTTTCTTGATTAAAATTTTTATAATTTGTTTTTTTTTTATAAAAAAAAATTATAAAAAAAGGGTTGGGGGACTCAACCCCCCGACCATTAGTATGGTCGACCTCCCCAGGGGTTTAAAACCCTTTTGCAGTCTTTTCGTTTAAATATTAAAAAAAATACAATTATTCTTTCGGAATTTTATTTTTTGTTCATTTTCAACATCAATGGGAAATTTGAAGGCTTAAAATTAAGTTCACAAAAAATAATTTAAAATTTGAGAATCATTTAAAAAAACATTTTAAATTTTTTGAAAAATTGTGGCCGGTTTTTTCCCTTACAATTCAGCGTTATATCAATAATGTTTTTTTATAAATGAACTCTGAACCGGGATCAATGTTCGGTTGTGTGGGGTATTTTATAACTAATTATTAAACTAAATTAAGAACAAGTTTAATAAGTATTAGCGACTGCCCGGGCTTTCTTAACAAGTTTTTTAAAGGCGCATGATTAGAAATTGACCCCCTGAGTTATTTTTCTTTTTAGCTGATATTTATATTTTGTCTTCACAGCCACCGCACAATATTTAAATTTAGAAATTGAAAGAAAAAAAAAATAAAAATTTTTTCCAACTTAATTTTTTTTTTTTTTTTTCTTTGAAATATACAAAAAATTTTTTAAAAATTATGTTTTTAAATTTTTACGGTTTATAATAAAAAAGATAGTAGCCCTAGCTAAATTGATTTTAATGAATAAGGGGGCGCGATAAAAATTTGGGTAAAGGGGGCGGTAGAAAGTTTTAAAACTGTATTATGTGTTAATTCTAACAAGTCCGTTTTTTTTAAAAAAATTTCAAACCTGTAGTTTCTTCAGCGTCAACTTTTCTTTATAACACAATCCTAACAAGTGCTTTCTAAATCGCACGCTGGGCTATTTTATTTCGTTTTTCATCTTTACTATCTTATTAAATTTGTTCATACATTTAATGATAAATGTCTATGATCAAGATATAACTATATCAATAACTTCAAAATGGAAATTCAATTTGCTTACCGTTATCAAACTCCAAAACAAAACCCGGATTGCATGTGATAATAAATGTAGGGAGTTTTACTCATAGATATATGACAACGTTGAAGAAAACATTCATAAGATATATTTAAATTAAAACAGAACATCAAAAACATATTATAATGCACTTGCATGTCATTTCCAAACAAAACGTTTCACAATTCTTTTTTCTTGTTTCCTTCAGTTCAGTAAGCTTTCAAAAATTTGCTTCAAATAGTGGGCGCTAAAGACGCAACACATGTAGAGCTACATTTATTAATTATTTTATTATTAAGTTAAAACAATCATGGGGAAATAATTCTGCATACATAAGTAACAAACATTTCTTGACAAAGAAGTTATAAATATTTTTAAGCAGTAATAAACAATTAAAAATCCCCTGAAAACTGATTTTATGTAAAAAATTATTAATAGCGACGTGACCTCTTACTTACAGAAAAACTAAATAGCTCTTAGGATTTATTAATTGTATTGATATAAGATATTATTCGAATGTTAAATTTAAGATTTTCATGTCATTAACGCAAACATAATTTTTAAAGGAAATTAAGTAATAATTATTTGATCAATATGTCTGAAAGTATTTATTCCAAATGCTTATATTTGTCATTAGGAGGATAAACTAAGAATTTATTTAATTTTATATCATTTAATTCAGTTGTATTATTTAAGAGTAGATTATTGTTATTACAGAAAACATTTTTTTCGATTTATCATACAAAATTTTATTTATTATAATACCAGTTAAATATTACAATTATTTTATGAAAAGGAAAGTCAACATGAAAGTTTGCCATACGTTTGTCGACAGCTTTCTTAGCCGATTGATTTTGGCATGAAAGGAAGGATATCATTCTTTAAAATATCCACATATCTAATCCAGTGAAAAGATTTAAAAACAGACACAACATGATATCAGCCATATAATGAAATAACAAACTAAGAGAAAAAATGACACACTTATCGGGATACGAGACTGGAGACATATTAGTATCCCATAGCTGTCCACCAGGTTTCCGAATACTTTATTCGCTAATCTCGGCAGATCAAATCGAAATATTGATTCTGGCTAAACATCTTTGAATTTAATAAATGAGAATTTTAGATCAAACAAGTTTACATCGCTGCTATACGATGCTTTCTTGGTGTGTACAAGTATCGAGTAAATGGCCAATGAATATCAAGAACTTAAATTTCCTTCCTTGAATAGCCAACTGAGGGCCCTGAAATTCAACCCATGAATCAAATAATTGATAATGGCACGCCAGGGGCAGAGACATCTACCACATTGATTGAAATTGAATTATATCTTACCATTTCTCAAAACTGATATTTCTACTTTCTACTTTGGTACAGTCGTTCTTGTTAGAACAAACGTTTGAAGCATCAGCCCGATGCAAATTCTGAGCGAAGTTTTGATTTGACCTTACTGTTTTATTTACCCCTTAAGTGGTCAATTGTTTGCCTCACACAACACAAAATGTTCCAAAAAAGGCATATTTTTAACTGTTTACAACTAAGCATATTATTCAAGAGAATATGAAAATGGAAGAATTTATTTTAATTTTAATTTTTAACTTTAAAGTTTTTACACTTTTTTTTTATTTTATAATTCTGGAACACAAAGTCCCTAAGTTTTTGCATTTATAAGTAATCTTTGCATGCGCATATCTCAAAAGAATTTATCTCATACTTAAAAAAATTTAAAGTTCGTAACTTTTTTTCAAATAGTTTATTTTGTGTGCGTGTGTGTGCAGATACTATATACACACACAATTTGAAACATGGTGTAATACTCCTACATTTTAATAGAGGCAGAGATAACGTCGGCATTTTTAATTACATTTCCATTTTCATTTCTTCTCAAGCAATAAATTGCACATTGTCTTACCAATACCAATTCTTTAGCCAATAGTTTCAAAAATCCAAAATGAAAAATTCCCGTCTTCATATCAACGAAAATCCCGGAGGAGAAGTATTCCAGTACCATGGACAAAATGCACCTCTTAAAAACATTGCCCCATTTAATCTAAATTAAGAATTAAAAATATGCTCAAATGAAAAATAAAAAGGAGAAAATATCTATGCTCATACAGCGTACGGGCAAACTGGTTAAGACCAGCTTTCGGTAGCCCGTACGCTGTACTTGCAGACAGGTTATGCGGATAAGCTCAGTGACAGAGTTTCTTAGGATTGGTTCTCAAGAAAAAAAGTTTTCTGACATCAACATATTCAAACGCATCAATATATATGCTGGAGCAAAATGTATCGGTTAGAATGTAAACGTGTGTATTTCCTCATCTCTGAAACCTGGAAATATTTTAATTTTAACCCCAAATGAACTACATGCACCTGTAGAGGATATAAAAGGAAGAGAAATAAATTATTTTTACTAACACACCGTAATATAAATGTAAATTAATATGAGAAAAAATTGTAGCTCAGATTCCTTACACACAATTATATAATTTTCGTATAATTTTAGCGTAGATTTAAATTTCTTTTAAAATTTAATCACTTTCGGTTATAGTTTTAATTATATAAGCATAAATAAATAATTCTGATTTACATAGAATATATGTGACATTAATTTCTGTTTAAAATAAAGCTATAATTTTTTTAGATATGTTATCGTTTTTCCTATTTTGTGACTTAATATTGAATATTGTGGTTCTGTTACCCGTAAATACATATTTATATTAATTGTAACCATTTCATAAAAAGTAACAAGTAAAATTTGTCTTTTGTTTTTCTGTCACATGTTTTTATTCAGCCTGGAAAAGATAAATCTGTACGTAAGAAAAGAGACATATATACGTGTAACATTAAAAGTTGCCAGAACTTATATTTAAAGATATTTCTTATTCAAATATTATTTTTTACCACTATCTGATGAAAAATCTAAAGTGTTTCTAATCCTTACCATTTTAAATACAAATTAAACAAAAAACTGTTTCCAGCGTTGGAGTAAGGAAGATTATATGATTATTTTGACGTGTACTCTTAAAATTTTCAGTGCAAGTCATACATTTGAAATTTTAAAACAGATAACACATAATAATGGTAACATGAACGATTTATGACTTTAGTGCGTGTATGAATTATGAATAAAACAAGACACAATATTTTTAGATATATATTTACTATATATCATTAACACAAATATCTACAAAAAGTTACATACATATATATGTAGAAAATAAAAAATAAAAAAAACAAAAACAAAAAAAAACAACAACATAAAAAAAATCATAAAACTAACAATAAACACACATAAAAACAACATAAAACACAAAAACAAAAACACAAAGTAATACATATCATATGTAATAAAAACATTAAAAAAATATCAAATACTTTCATACAAAGTATAATATAAATTAAAAAAAAATATTTACAAAATTTTGTGCAACATAAGGTATTTTTGAATTTACAAGTAGTATTGTGAAATTTACGTTTTTAAAATTTACAAAGTTTTTAAATTTACAAAGTTTTTTGAATTTACAAAGTTTTTAAAATTTACAAAGTTTTTTGAATTTACAAAGTTTTTAATTTACAAAGTTTTAATTTACAAATATTTTTTTTATTTTATGACAGTTTTTTGTTTTATTCTTTTTTATATATTATTTTTCAATTTTTTTCCTATTAACTTTTTGTCTTTTTTCATTTTATTTTGGTTTTTGTTTGGTTTTCCATTGATTATTTGTAGTTTTTCAATCCCGCTCGCATAGATGTGGTGTACTGGGCATCGGGAGATTAAAAGTTGTTGGATTGGTAGATGTTGCTTTTTAAATTATTCTATTTCAACACACACAGGAGGTAAAATCTTCAATTTGAATATTATTATAAGAAAATTTAGTAATTAAATCTTATTCTTTGCTGTATCTATTTGAAGGTTCCTTTGCTGTTATATTTTTGATCTATTGTAAAATCTGAGCGTTCCTTTTCTTACTATTTCTTGACATTAAGCAACTTTTTCTGCTGTTTCTTTAATACTTTTCCTTTTCTTCTTTCATCAATTTCTGTATCATTCTATCTAAACTGGCTGTATGTGTGTATCTGTCTTGGAATTTACAGTCCTCCTGTGTGTTATGATGGCCCATGGCTTTTGGATTCCAATCTCCCGTTGTTCTTTCTTGATGTAAGATGTTAACATGTCGGGATCCATGAAGCAATAAGATGAAAGGTGGCCAAAATAGAATCTCCCAGTAACTAAAGAATAAAAAATTGATGGTGAACCACACCCATGCAAACAGGATCATTTTTTCATTGGCGTCTTGGTTCATCTTTGAAGGTATATTGGAAATTTCTGAAAATTTTGAAAGAATTTTAAAAATAACTTTGAACAAAGGATAGAATTTAAAGCAAAGGTCGAATAAAAAAATTAAGTGAAAAACTGAAAAATTAAGTCAGGAATCGAAATCAAATAAAAAAATGGAGGGGCAGCTATTGAAAACCAAGTGTATTATTTCAATGTAAATTACATTCTGAATTAGAATTACTGTTGCAGACGAAACAATACTCAATTTTAAACACTACTGAGTATCAACAGTGTTTGGTCATAGAAAGTAAAACTGTTCATTGTTTGTTGCATTTCATTGTTGTATTCCTTACCGCTTACAGTTTATCAATTACTCTGTTACAGAACCTTGGGGTATGATGGGTGTGGGGATGGTGCAGAGGCTTTAGTCTAGTTAAGGTATCCGACTACCCTAAAATCATGATTTTTTAAAAATTTGCAATTTTATTTATGATTTTATTTTATAGGCCATATTATTAGTTTATAAAAATACCAAGCTTTTTATTTTCTATTTAATAGAACAAAACTTTAAGTGTTTTAGTAAAAGCGAATGCCATAATTTTACGTTTTACTCGAAATTAGTTTTTTTTTCAAAAAGTTCAAACGAGGACAGCGATTACTCGAAAAGTTTCTAAAAATAATTTCCTGAACTTTTGTGTGTATGTTTTGTATAACAGTAGAAGTGTTTTAACCTTCAGATTTATCAATCACTGTTTTATTACAAAATTTATAGTTTTTTTATGTGAATATAATCACTGTTATTTTAAGCAATTTCATATAATAGCTGAGATAAAGTGCTTTAGTTTTGTAAATTTAAAATATCTCTTATCCTGAAGGTCATTTAAAAAAGGAATAGCTAAGTAATACATTAAAACTGAAAAATTTAGAATTCGTTCATTAACTATTTGTACAGAGCAGCCCCCGTTTATGTAATTTTTTTGTCAATTTTTAAATATTTTTTCCCATTTTAGTAGTAATAATTTGTTTTTCTCTTTTTAATTTTAGCCTTTTTCTCTTAAAATGTGCTAAATAAATCTAAAAACCACAAAAACTCCATATTTCAATTTTTTAAAAAAATTGTCGCAAGTAGGCGGATACCTTAATTAATATTAGTATACTATTTAATTAATATTTGTTTTATTTTTAATTAAATAAGGGGATGGGAAAATTTAATTTAATTTTCAATTTTAAAGTTTTCACACTACTTTCTGTTTTATAACTGTGGAAAACAAAAACTCTTAAATTTTTAATAGGAATAAGTATACTATTGCATGCTATGAAGAATGTATCATATATCTTAAAAGAATATCTCTCATTCTTTAAAAAAAAGTTTCATGTTCGTACCTCTTTTCAAGCGGTTGAGGGTTGTCGTGTGCATGGATATATACACTTAATTCCAAGCATAGTATAAAACTAAGTCTCACATTGTAATCAGGACAGGTATAAATAGGCTTTTTTGGATTATCATTCCATTTTCATTTTTTCTCAAGTAACAAACTGTGCATTGTCTTACCGATCCCTCCTCTTTATAGAAAATATCAACAATCTAAATTACTGACATCAAAGAAAAATTCCTGCCTTCACCACAAATAAAATTCCAGATGATAACTAATTTAGTATCATGGACAAACTAAATCTGTTAAATACACCGAGCACTCAAAATTACCCTATAAGAAATAAAAATACGTGCAATTTAAAAATATTAGGTAGAAAATATCGGAACCCGTACACAGCGTACAGGCAAATGGGTTGTGGACATATTTCTGTAGCCCAGTGTTTCTAAAACTGTGGTGCGCGAGCATATCGAAAAGTCGAAAACAAAAAGTTATTTAAAAAATTATTAATTTACTGAAAGTAAACAAACAAAATACTTTCTGATATAATAAAATATATAATACACTTATAAATGTATCAGTACTGTACAATGTATATTTTAGTATTAATTTAACAATACTAAGTTCAGAACAAGTTTGATAATTATCAGTCACCCATAGGCTTGTATTAACAATTATCTTGATAATTTTTGAACGTTTTATAAATAATTCCTTAACCGCCGATTAAAAGTTACACAATTCTCGCTCCACCGTTTACCACGTAGAGAGCGTATTTTGATGGTTTTTTTTGAAGGAGACAAAAGAAATAAAACAAGCAAATCCTCTGAAATAAATAAGTTCTTCGCAAACATTATGAAGGTTCTTTTATAGCATTCCAAAGCCATCGGAATAATTTTATGGATAGTACTGCGCAGAAAAGATCGTACTGCGGAAAGACGTATATATGCGTCTAGAAAATTAATGCTTTAGCTGAGTGAGATGTTTTTATACGTCAGTGGCACATAAGAAGTTGAAGTCGAATTGTAGCTTTAGTGTCAAAGTATAGTATTATTGAAATCAATACATTGTTATTATATGGAGGGCGCGGATGAAAAAGATGATTGAATAGTGGGTCGCGTATATTGAAAGTTTGAGAAGCACTGGCGTAACGTTTAATCGGCTATAAAGGGTTTAATTATAAGCCTCACAAATTATCTTTATAAGCGTTACTTTTTATTTATAATTTTACATTGGACCATCCCATGGGATCACTGGATCACACTCCTATTTTTAAACTTTTTCCTAACTTAGTATTGTTAAATTATAAAATTTGCATTACTAAAACATTTATAAGTGTATTATATCAGTGTAAAAGTGTATTTTACTTATTCTATCCGAATATATTTTCTTTACTTACAGTAAATTAATAATATTTTAAGTAATCTTTATTTTTGAATTTTCAATATGTTCGCATCCCCCCCCCCCGTAGAGTTATCACGTCCCCCTAGGGGCTCACCACACAGTTTGAGAAACACTGCATTACATATCCTCCAACCACAATACCAGTAGGACAGTGGAGGTTTGATGGTCTTCGCAAAAATAATGTTCTCGATGAATTTAAGAACATCTTTTGTCTGACACTGACTATGTGGTTGCTGTGAGGGATAGGGGTAAAAGAACACTAGAAACGTCTCTTATGACATTGATTTTGCAATTTGATCAATGTACCACGATTTTGGTGATGAATGGAATTCTTGTTAATCTCGAAATCAAAATGTAGCTTAATTTTACATCCTTGTAATTACTTCTACAAATTAAGCAAACTACTAGAAAATTTTTGAAGCATTAAAGAAACTGAGTATTACAAGCAATATATTTATTTAAAATACCAATTACAATACCAAATTAGTCTGTCTGTGCTTAGAAAAAACAATTACACAATGATTTATTGAGCGATGTATTGATTAAAATAAATTGTTTAAAATGTGAACGTGTGATTTTAATTATTAAAATCACACGTTAATTATCTTATTTAAATACCATATTCGACATACTTAAAACCGAAAGCAGAATAAAGTAGAAAAAAATTGCTCTACGTATCCCATTTCAAATCTTATATTGGATATTCAGTCCATTTGAAAACGCTATGAAAATTCCAGTTTAAGTGCTATCATCATTGCGTCGCATTGGCTTGAAACTACAAGTTCTATTACCATTACAAGTTAGTCTCCATCGCGTTGTTTCATATTTAATCAATAATTAAAAAGCGTAATATATTTGCGTTCTAGACTATAAATTATATATATATATATATATAAACCTGCATGAAAAAGTGATAAAATTTAAAAATGAAAGCAAAATGAACATAAATATTTTTAATTATTCTTGGAATCTCCATCAATTCATTTCATTCTGATTACAGAAAAATGCATTTAATACATGAAGTGTAGGGTTGTATATTACAGACAATTGAAAAATGATTATAAAACATCTGAAAATGGTTAAATTTAGTTAACAGATTCGGGGTAAGAAAAAAGTCCTTTTCAAGTATAATTTGTCTGTCAAATTAGTTTCAAAGAGATTCGAACACTTCATTTACATGTTGAATCTAGACTATCAATTTCTCTCTAACCCGAAATTGCTTGAAGAAAAATGGATATAGGAAAGTAGAAATGAATTGAATCTGTAAGTTAAGAGATAAATTTACAACTGCCTTTCCATTGCTTTTCCATTAACCCAGATAGAGGCCAGTTTCTTGGTAATTTTGTGGGAAGCGGCTTACTCTAAAGGAATCTCGTTGCTCATTTTTGCAGGAAAATTTCATTCAAAATGAAGTTCTATTCCAATTGTTTAAAAAAATAGATTCTTTTACGTCAGTCGAAGACTTACTTTAAAATTATTTTCTTGATTTACTCTGTCTTGTACCCTTATTTTTGAAACATTTTATGGAACGTCTTTTCTTCAGAGACTTAGGCATGAAATTGCGACTGAAATGCCTAATTATAATAATGAATTTAATTTTCAAAAATATGTTATACAACAGAAAAAGAAATCCTCTTTTCATGAATTAAATTAAATATAATACAAATATTAAGCAATATTTTACTAATATGCTAATGTACCAAAGAATTTATAAGTAATTAAAAATCATGAGAAAGAGGGAGAGAGAAAGAAATAAGTGAGACAGATGAAGAAAAAGAATTGAGAGAGAGAGAGAAAAAAAATTGAGAGGAAGAGAAAGAATTAAGAGACAGAAGGAATTGAGAGCGAGAGAAAGAATTGAGAGAGAGAGAGAAAAAGAGAAATAGAAAGAATTGAAAGAGAAAGAGAGAAAAAGAGAATTGAGAGAGATAGAGAAAAAGAAGAAATTGAGATAGAGAGATAGAGAAGAAGAAAGAATTGAGAGAGAGAGAAAAAAAAGAAAGAATTGAGAGAAAGAAAAAAGAATTGAGAGAGAGAGATACAGAAAAAATAAATTGAGAGAGAGAGAGAAAAAAAGAAAGAATTAAGAGAGAGAGAAAGAATTGAGAGAGAGAGATACAGAAAAAAATAAATTGAGAGAGAGAGAGAAAAAAAGAAAGAATTAAGAGAGAGAGAAAGAATTGAGAGAGATTGAGATATAGGGAAAGAATTAAGAGAGAGAGAGAAATAATTGATATATATATATATATATATATATATATATATATATAGTGAAAGAGAAAGAATTGAGATAGATAAATAATTGAGATAGACAGAGAGAGAGAGAAAGAATTGAGAATAGAGATAGAAAGAATTAAGAGAGAGATAGAGAAAGAGATAGAAAGAATTGAGAGAGAGAGAGATAGAGATAGAGATAAATAATTGAGAGAGAGAGAGAGAAAGAATTGAGAGATAAATAATTGAGATAGAGAGTGAGAGAGAGAATTGAGTGAGAGAGAGAAAGAATTGAGAGATAAATAATTGAGTGAGTGAGAGATAAATAATTGAGATAGAGAGAAAGAATTGAGAGATAAATAATTGAGGGAGTGAGAGAGTGTGAGAGAAAGAGAACGAATTGATAAAGAGTGTGAGAGAGAGAGGAGAGAGAAAGAATTGAGAGAGTGAGAGAGAACGAATTGAGAGAGAGAGAGAGGGATACAAAATCAAAAATTATTAAGATCTGTACAACAATTTTAACGGCGCAGTGTTTATGTTGATAACTGTTTCTTCATAATTTAAGCTTTCTTTTGAGTGGAATATTTTTGAGTCAAATGATTTTTTCACTTTTAATTTTTGCTTAAGAATGTGTACATGTCTAAAATTATTTGCTTAAGTCCCTAATATTACAATTTCACAACGAATGCATAATCTCGATGGGTTACTTTGCGTAATTAGAGCATGAAAAATATAATAGATCATTTGATATACGAAATAGATTTTATTATGAATAATTAAATCAGTAAGACGTTAGTAATTAGATATTTTTATGTGGAATAAATAGGCTAAATATAACTTCGATGTTTACCTTGCAAAGAAATTTTCGTTTGTGTTACAATATCTTAGAGATTCGTCTTTTTCTAATGTGTGAATCAAGATAATAAAAATTAGAAATTCCTGATTTAGCAACATAAAAATCTAATTTTTCTACTTAAATTTAATAAAATAATTCTTAAAAATTATTATAATGGTCATTATAAATAGATTACAATTTTCAAATTTCAACTTAAACAAATGGAGATTGATAAGATGAAGAAAGGAATTATTTGCTGGTTTTTAAAAATAATCAACACATTTTGATTATAATGATCATTATTTTGAGCTTTGATTTTCTCATATTATGTCTAATAGTATTTTAGAAGTAATCGGATGTCTAGAGCCATGCGTATACAAGAATATTTGTATTGTTATGTTGTTAAGATATAATGAATCCAAATTCATCTCTAATTTTTTTAATCAATATAAAATTATTTATATTTAAAATATTATTTAGGAATTAAACATGTGTTTATTTTCTGCGCATTAAACTTAATTTTAATAGATTAATCTGTTGTATATATTCTATTAAAAATACTGACTTTTCTTTCCAGGAATTAAAGTAATCGTTGCTGTACTAACAAATCATTAAATAAACTTTAATACAAAACTATAAATTTACATTCAGTTTCATATCGTCGGAAATACTGCAGAGCAGCTTAATGACTGTAGTTTGATTTTCGTTAAAACTTAATGAACTTAAAAACATAATTACGAATTTATATTATGTCATTAGAGTTTATATTACGGAACAAAACAAAACCATCAATCTATATTCAGTTTCATAACGTCGAAAATATATATATATATGTATTGCAGAGGAGCGTAATGACTATAGTTTTTTAAAACTTAATGAACTTAAGGGTAGGTCCACGGAACAGGATCTGTATCACAGTAATGCTAAAAATAAGCATTTTTAAGGAGCATTTATAAACATTCTACTGAATAAAAATCTCCAAATTTTTTACTAAATATTCTTTGAACCATGATACATACTTTAATCAGAGTTTCTATGGATAGGATGTCTAGTTGTTTTAAAAAAAAAAAATTATTTTTGCACAAATCTGGTTTTTTTCAAAAGCAGTGAAATTTCATGATGTTTAATACTATAAATTAAGTCAGAATATTTTTTTTAAAAAATTCCCTTGATTAAAGGGATGTATTAGAGTGTAATTATTAATTATGCAAAGCTATAAGCTGTTAAATACAGTAGTTTAGGAACAAATGTTCCTTATATGGTAAAAATGTTAGCTTTGAGAAAAATGCATTTTAGTGGGCGTAGCAGGTGGACTCTGACAGGTGGTAAAACATTTTCAAAACTTTATTAAAAATACTTCTTCTGCAAGTAAAATGATCATTTTTGCAACATTAGAAGCTTAAAAATTCATATTATCGAAATTAATGAAACTTTCCCCTTAAAAACTAAACTATGAATTTAGACTATGTCTTATGACGTCGGAAATATTGCAAAGGAGCGTAATGACTACAGTTTTTTAAACTTAATGAACTTAAAAACAAACTATGAATTTAGCTTATGGCTTATGACGTCTTATATTTTGCAGAGGAGCGTATTGGCCCTAGTCTGATGTTTATTAAAATTTAATGAACTTAAAAAACAACTATGAATTTAGATTATATCTTATGACGTCGGAAATATTGCAGAGGAGCGTATTAACTATAGTTTGATTGTTATTGAAACCTGGAAAACTCAACTTAATAAACTTTAAAAAGAAACTATGAAATTATATATAAAGTTTTATAACGTCGGATAGACATTGCAGATGAGAATATTTTCTTCAATCTTTTACGTTTGTATGTTATTTATATTACTTTTTAAATATCCCTTCAATAAGTACTATTGCACATCTTAATAGCTTATGCAATTAGAAAATAAAATATAATTAATAGAAAACACATTTCACAATGTATTTTACAAATTTATTTGTAATACATATTCCTCTGAAAGTTTAAAATAATCAATGATAAACAGAGAGTTTAAACTGGAATACTAAGCCGAAAATTACCTAATTTCAAAAAAATATGATGAGTTTGGATTATACATACAATTTTACATACTGAAAAATCTTCTTTAGGGATGAATTTTTGGAACCATTTAAGGTATCCGACTACTTTAAAATCATGATTTTTTTTCAAAAACTGTCAATTTTTAATGATTTTATTTCATGGGCCATCTTATTAGCTTAATAAAAATATTGTTTTTTTATTTTCCATTCACTAGAACAAAAACTACAAGTGTTTTAGTAAAAGCAAACTTTAAAGTACGTTTTACTCGAAATATGTTTTTTTTCTCGAAAAGCTCAAACGCGGACAATGATTGCTCAAAAAGGTTTGAAAGTAATTTGCAAAAATTTTGTGTGTGTGTTCTGTATAACAGTAGAAGTGTTTTGACTTTCAAATTTATCAATCACTGTTTTATTTCAAAATTTATAGACCTTTTGTGACTATAATCACTGTTTTTGTAAGCAATTTCACATAATCACTAAGATAATGCGTTCTAGTTTTTGTAATAATTAAAATATCTCTTATCCTGTAGGTCATTGCAAACATGAATAGCAAAGTAATACATCAAAATTGAAAAAATGCGAATTTGTTCATAAAAATTTGTACAGAGCGGGACCCGTTTATGTAGTTTTTTGTACATTTTACTAGATTTTTCCCATTTTAATAATAAAATTTTTTTTCTGTTTTCAATTTTAGGATTTTTCCTTTAAATATACTAAATAAATCTAAAAATCACAAAAAAAATCCCCATATCTCCATTTTTCCAAAACAAAAGCTGTCGCAAGTAGTCGGATACCTAATGATATTTTCTGAATTATATTACGCTCACAGCAACATTTAAAGTTAAACGGACTACGTTTAATTCGGGTAACTTATTTTTTACAATCAATACGGGTCCTCATATGAATCTAAAGGCAACCTTTACTTTATTCAAATGTTTTAACTCCCAGACATTACGCCGTACATTTGCTCATTAATCGTAAACTTCTCAAACAATCTCTAGTTTTCAAAAGAGCCTCAGTTGAAAACCCATTTCTCTTCATCTGGGCAATGACGTTCTGAAATATGGTCGTAAGACGATAGAGGCTGCTTTAATTGCGAAGGAAAACTAATAATTAAAAGGGAAAACTGGCAAAGCGCGCTCATTTCAGTTGTCAAAAAGTCCATCACGGAACTCTTTGTTCCTTGAAATAATGTGGCTCTTCCAGAGAACAAAGAGCTTTCTCGAGAATATTCCTAGGACCAGAAAGAACTTCTTTATCTGTACTGGCATTGTAGTAATTGTGATGTCCTGGTCTTAGACCCATTATGGAGGGGGGCAGATTGAAATAGCGTACGTGGAGAACAATGTTATCAAATTATAATTGAACTTAAAGAAGTACCTTTAAAACAGAATTCGAGGGTGAAAGTGAATTCAGTTACATTAAAAATGGTCATGTTTTAGAAACTCAAAGTACATTTGAATGTTTCGGCTGGCGTCATTTTGAGTTGAAAGAAAAATTGGATTTCAGATAAATGAATAAAATGACAAAATAATTGCTTTTGGAATGATGATAAAATATAATGAACAAGCAATTAAGATTTGATCATTGTAAATCTTTTACTATGAAATAAAATATATACATTATTTATTATCTAGTAGGAAGAATATTTGTTTATCTATTCTTTTATATTTGTTTAAAGAATTATGTATATAAATTTATACTAAATAACAATAAATTTAAAGTAATGCAAAAATTAGACAAGAAATATATATAGCGAGAAAGAGAAGATAAAACAAAATAACCGCATTAAAATATTAGCAAACTTTTGCACACAATACTATTCCATTTTCAAAATTCGATCAAAAATTCAAATAAATATATTTAGCTTAAGTTATTCTTTATATAATTTTACGTAATTTCACAAACTTTCAAAGCTCCAAGTTAAACAAAAAAACAGAGTTAAACAATAAGAAGTTACAAAAATAAACTAGTTTAGCATCATTTAAAATGCTTAAGATTATTTTCTATAGTGCCAAATGTTTTGATATTTGTTCCATCGATTGCAATTAGTACATGTAACAAAAGATGGTAAGGATTTTTTAAATCAAAGTACTACTTTTTCATTAAAAATAGTTGAAAAGAAAATTTATGCACTCTTCAAGGAATTTTCAATAAGAATTTGTAAAAAAGAATGTTCGCAGAAAAACCATGCCAACTTTTATTGCACATAGTTTGACGTGCATGAAAATTTAAATTTCAGGGAGTACGTCTTTTGGGCAATATCTTTTTAATTTCCCCTTTTCATAACTTTTTGGGTTTTTCCCCGCAATTAAAATGGTTAGATTTGGTAATATTTGGAGCATAAAAAGTGTTTTTCGTGATACATATTCATAGGTTAGAATTAAAAAGCTCCATTGAAAACTAAAGATTTTCTTATAAATCGTACCATGTTTTTTTTGAAGCTAAACTTGCATAATTAAAAAATATTAAGACATCAACCTTCTACTTTATTGATCTGTATTATCAAGCAGATATTCGATTCTTTTGGGTAAATGCAGTGAGGAATATTGTTAGTAGTTTAAAAGTACTGAAAGCAATTTATAATAAGTTTAAATCACCATTTTATAAAAATGACAAACAGTAATGATCTTACCTTAATGAAAAGAAACTGTTTAAACATTCCTGGTATTACATTTATGGAAATAATTCTCCTGTAACGTATTATTCAATGTATTCAGCAATATATATGCATACGAAATGTAAAAACAATGCACAAAATTTAATACTGAAAAAAAAAAGAAAATATTTAAAAAACTGTAAGAAATACTGGAACTTATCAAAACATTTTGAGTACTTGCAATATTTCTGATTAAATAAAGTAAACAATAAATGTTAAAACGTAAACTAAATCAAGAAATTATAAGAAACTAAATTTAAAAATGCATATTGCTAAAATGGAATAAAAACTTTAGATATTTAACTCAAAGGACAATTAATCTCGAATTTTAATGAAACGACATATATAGGAAGTAATATTTAAAAAAAATTTCCCCCTAAATTTTTTTTTCTCTTAAGGTATGCGATTACGTTCAGAACCGTGATTCTACAAAAGCGTATCAATGAAATCTTTCTTTCTTTCTTTTTTTTTCTCTTTTTTTTTTTACATTTATCGTCACTTTTATTAGAACAGTGTTTCTCAAACTGTGGGGCACGACCCCCCTAGTGGGGCGTGATAGTCTTACAAGGGGGGCGCGGATTTTTCGAAAAGTGGAAAAAAAAAAGATGTAAGAAATTACAAATTTACTGAAAAAAAAAAAAACAAAATACATTCTGACATAAAAAAAAGGTAAAGACACATTGCTACAGATAAAAACTTAGAAATGCATCAGTACTGCAAATGTATTTAAAATAATTAATTTATCAATAAAAAGTTAAGAACAAAATTAATTACCAGTGACTCCCATGTGCGCTTGTCATATACAAAATTATATAATTTTTTTTTTATCTTGATAATGTGAAGGGTTTTTAAAATTTAAAAAATGGGATTCCCAATTTTTTACGTAAAAATACGTTATTATTAATTCAATACTTTGAATATTATTGAATATGGGGGGGGACGCGATGAAATTTTGGGGGATTGAAAATAGGGTGGGTTTGAAAGTTTGAGAAGCACTGAAAAAGGAATAAAAAAGTTATAAGAATATTAATACTTTTAAACCTTTTAAAAACCCCTATTTTTTGGAAAAAACAACTTTGGGAAAAATTTATATAATTTCAAAATATTCTTCTTTGACGGAAAACAGCAACAACCTATAATAATATCTTGCCTATAAATTGCTAAGACTTCAGTACGCAGCTTTAACTTGGAACATTTTCTTCGCTTTCTTGTAAAACAGTTGTAATTAAAATTCTTTCTTAAGGTTATAAGGAAACAATTTTATATATATTGCAACTCAAGTGACACTTAATATCAAAAAACTATTCATTTATATAGTTATTCAAAATTACGGTTTCGAATGTAAAAATATACCATAGATAGTTATTCAGTTCTAGTTCATTTGTACTTTTTTTATCACATCAAAAATCATTAGAATTTGTTTATGAGTAAAGAAACGAATAACTTCAAAGGATTCTAAGTAATGTTATGATTAAGGAAAAAAAAATGAAGATGTATGGGAAAAAGTCGTATCTTTTCGAATAAAAAGTATGGAAAAACAGGAAAAAAAAAAAAAACCCCTTTTCACTGATGATGTAAATTATGTTATAAGTCGAAAAAAATCCCTACCCTGGAAATGTGTTTGAAGTCATCTAATGGTGCAGTCAGGGGATTATTAGATTTCCAATTAAAAGCTTATCAAACCACTTTTTTTATTTGCTTTCTTTCCTAACAAGTTAACTGAAGCAAATTTTTATATGTTTGGAATTAGGTTCCAAGAGAGAAATTCCAAAAGTTTCCACAAATTTCTGAAAAAAAAATCTCAATGGGAATTTTTTTTTTACCTAATTAAATAATTACGCGCAAATTTAATTTTGTGGTTACATTAAATGGGTTTTAAAAAACTGCCTTCATTTAGAATGCTATTTTATTTTTTGAAGCTTTAAAGAGATTTATAGAGAAGAAAGAAGAGTTTGTTAGCCTCAGTGATTTTCAAGGTAAAATTAAATAAAAGGCCTAAGTAATTTTATAACTCTTCAGCAGCCATACCTGTAAACTTCTTGCGACAAATATGATATTTCAGTCAATGTTTTGAAATATAAAATCTAAACAGGCAATGAGTTATTCTATTTCTCCGTCCATTTCATCTTTTCATGAAGACATGGACTTGTCTTGTTTACAAATTACATTTTAAGTATTTCGTTGATTTTCTGCAGTACTATTATAGTTTTGTAAGATTCCCTGACATTTTTAGACACAATGTCACTTTTGTAAATATCCTTTTTTAATTCCACAACTATTAGGTCCTTCTCTCCCTATATATATATATACATATATCTTGTTCAAATTTTCAATAGTTAGGAAAATACATTTTATTCGTCCACTCAAGTTCAAATACAATTTTTTTTAACTATTTAGTGGATGACACTTGATGTTAACACCGTTTTTTCAAATGTTAATTCATCAATCAAATTAAATTAATTAATTTTAGTTTTATATGGCAGAAAAAATTATAAATTTGTCTTGAATGAAGGCAATAGATGGTGAGAGTATATATTAATTATTCAACTACCAGGTATGAAAAGCTCAATTTGTTTTCCAAGTAGAAATTGACTTTAGAAAAAAAATTATATTGCTTGTGTTTGACCTTAACTTTTCGGAGTTTTACTACCCTCTTATAGCCTAGTGGTTATGGTCACAAACTCGTGGCCGAATGTCAGGGGTTACAGCTGTTGTAACACTGAAGACCCGAAATGTAGACGGAACCGATGCACACTAATATCCTCCTATTGGTGTGGTACGAAAAGAGGAGGAGAGGGGGAAGGGGGTGCCAGCTCAGGTTCAAAATTACGAGGGTCGTCACCAATAGCCCTCGTGTTGCCTTATAGTGTGACGTTAATAAAATTCTCACTCAATCTCTTGGAGTTTTGTTTGTATATATTTAATGATCCTTTCATCTTATTCTAAGTAGGTGGTAAAAATGTAAAAATCTCTATGTAATATAGAATGAAGACATAAATGCAGTGCTCCTCAAACTTTCAACATTCGCGACCCAATATTCAATCATAATTTTCATCGCACCCCCTTCGTACAATAACAATGTATTGAATTTAATAATAATATACTTTGACACTAAAGCTACAGTACGACTTTAACCTCTTAAGTGCCCTTGCGTATATAAGCGTCTCGCTAAGCTAGTATGTTAATTACCCCGGACGTATATATACGTCTTTTCGAAGTACGATCTTTTCTGTCCACTGCTATCCATTAAATTATTTCGAAGGCGTTGGAATTGAATTAAATTGACCGTGACATTGTTTGCGAAGGGTTAACTTATTTCAGAGAATTTGCTTATTTTTATTACTTTTCTTCCCTCCCCCCAATACACCACATATGCGGGCTTATGTGGAAAATGGTGGCGTTGGGGAGCGAATCGCGTAAATTTTAATTGGTAGTTAAGGGAATAATTATAAATCGCACAAAAAAATCTGTGGCGTAATGAAGAATATTGGCCCCCTTCCCTCTACAATATCAAGATTTGAGCCTTAAGCTCAAATACTTACAGGACATCAGTCAGGCTTCGGGCCTTCTAGAATCACTGCCTCCCCCGCAATGAGAAGATTCTGGAAATGTACGTTATGCCATTGGTACAAATCATCAAGATACACGTTAAATTTTGTGCATAATTTTATATATGACAAGCCCATGAAGTCACTAGTATTTATTACATTTGCTCTTAACTTAGAATTGTTAAATTAGTTATCAAATACATTGAGCAGTACTGATACATTTATAAGTGTATTTTATTACATCAGAATGTATTTTGTTTGCTTACTTTCAGTAAATTAACAATTCTTTTAAATTATCTTTTGTTTTGAATACTCTCGCACCCCCCTTGTAGGGTTATCACACCCCCTTAGGAGGGCACGCCCCACAGTTTGAGAAACGCTGCATAAATGGGAATCTTTGTGAAATATCAAGTTCATTTATGTGTACAGCAACACGTACGAAACAATGCATCTCAAAGGATGTGATATACATAATCCATTAATCTTCACTTTCGACACAATCTGTCCATCAACGAACAGTGAGTGAGTGAATATTAACGTCGCAATATTCAGCTATACAAAGGCTTTTGGTGACGGACTGCGTAATTTTGAACCATGGCTCAGTGACGAGGACGACACCTCAGCTGGTACCTCAATCTCCTAATTTCCACACCAACTCAACGGGAGGTGTCATCATAGTGAAAGACTGATTTATTGGCCGATTGTATATTTGAGACATAGCCATCCTTTGATGACCATGTCTTGCCGGTTCCGCGTAAGCTAGAGGTGTGGGATTATCAAAATGAAGAGACATAATTCTTAATACAACTTTTATTAAGAATAACTTATATTACTTAAATTCTAATTTTGACAATTATTAATTAAAGTGAGAGAGTCAAGCCCAAATTAAATCACGTATTTAAGTCAGATCACGCAATTAGATCCTCTATCTCAATTATCCTAAATAATCTTGTTATCTAATTACTTATATCTAATATTACCTTTTCCAGTTCTGGTCCCTTGACCTAGAGAATATAATCTATAACTTTATATTTGAAGATTCTTGATCCGCAATGCAGCTAATTCTTGATCCTCAAGATTCCACACTAAGCTTTGTCACGCTATTGATCAGAATGATTCCACACTACAATCTCTGAGCCTGCTACGCTATGCTATATCTAGGTTTACCACGCTATCCTTTTATAGTATATCTCATTTACATATTCGATCCGTTTCTCTTCTTGGTATTGGGTTGGAAAGTTTTGCCATTAATCGTGGCCGTCAAAGAACATAGAGGTCATGTTAATCAGAAAGACGCAGAGACGTCACAACCCCTCAAGAAAGAAAAACGTGATTTACTTAAGGGTTCTCAATGCCCTTAATAAATTACGTGTCTAAATTTTATTTCTAAATTTCTTGCTTTCTGGTTTTATTTAAATTTTAATCTTAAATCTTCATTTTAATTTTTATAATTTCAATATCTATCTTGATTTTAAATTTTTTCATTGCAATTTTAATCTTAAATTTTAACTTTTATAATTTCCAAAATTTATTTGACTTTAATTTTCATTACTCATCTTAAATTTTTAATATTCAATTTTTTTTCGCAAAAATTTTCTCAATAATAGGCCAACATTAATAATTACTGTTTTTTTTCCTCTCTCACCTTTTGTTTTTAAAATATTTATACATTTAAAAACTATTATTCGGGGGTGCGCAGAAATCTAACACTGCATATGGGCTGGTACTTCTGCCCCCTTTTTTAACAAACCTGGAAACACGTTGAGCTTTACTTTTAAATTTTCAGGGTAGTCTCAAATGAAACTATTTGGTCTCTATTTCCATAATATTAATCAATTTTACATATATTATTTATATATCACAATAAATTTTTATCTCCACCCCTACATCTGGTCTCAAAAAACCCCAATGAGCCCCCATCAATTTTTGTTGTCCCTTTTCCGCCGCGTTTCGTTTAACCCAGATGCCTCTATCGTAACAATACACAACATATATATAACCTTTTATACAAACAAATTTTTTAAACCTTAACAAAAACAAAGAATTTTCGCATCTCACAAAGTCATACATCGAAGTAAAAAAAAATTGTGAATACAAATGTTTTTCTTCAAAAAAAATTTTTAACAAGTCAAAAATTTCCCAATATTAAATGAACACTCATTGTAGTGTTTGACTTGGCTTATAATTTTTAAGACCGCCAGACTTCCTTCTTTGCAATAATTCTTCCGAACTTGTTGGAAGATTAAAAAATGAAACAATAAAACCCTGATTTTTATATTCGGTCTCCCAAATTCGTTCAACGATGAGGTGTCATCACTCTTCATTCCTTGGTTGTACTGGAATTTCTTGTTGTAACTTGTAATCCCCTGGTCGTCCTTTCCTTGCCTTCCCAATTGTGTTCTTGGCTGGTCGGGTTCCTGTTCCGTTGGCCTTAAATTATAACTTTTTTCTTTTAAAAACTTAGTTGATTTCTTCTTCTCCTTTTTTAATCTCTAAAATATACTAGATGACTTTTGTTTTTATTATTACCATTATTTTTACCCTTTTCTTTCCCACTTTCTTTGGGGGTCCCGCCCCCGAACACCTGATCTTTTAATACCTTGGTTATTTTTCCTTTTGTTTTATTTTCTTCCCTACTGAACTGGAGTGATCTGAATGATTTGATGGGTTCCCTCTTATTTTTATATTGATTTGATTGGTTCCAATCCTTTTGCCTCTAACCTACGTTTCACCGCAGATTTTTTTTTTTAATTGTGATATTTAATCCTTGGTGTACTTTTCCGAAGTCCCGGGAGTTTCTACTTGATCTTATACTTTTTGGGGAAACCTGTTCCTACTTCGACCTCGTCACATTTCCTATGACGATATATTCTTATTTGATCTACGTTAACTGTTAATTTTTTTCCTGTTTCCATATTACAATATTATTAAAGTTCTTAACTTCTAGGACTCTATAAGGTCCCTAAAATTTTTTTGTTTAAATTTTAATCTTTGTTGCGGCTGAACTTACAGGGTGTGTTTCTAAAAAAAACAATCATTTACCTTTTTTTTTTATGTCCTTTCTACGTCTTTTTTAAAATATTTTCCCACCTTTCCTTTTTTTTTTTTCGTACTTAGTCTACTTTTTTTAAAGCTTTTCTGTATATCTTAAATTTTTTGAATTTAGAGCTTTCCGATATATAACTATTTTTTGAAATGGTTTAATCTTTTTCGACCAAAAAAATAACTCACCGGTGTTTTCCCGTTTTTTTCATTCACCGCCTACGAATAGCGAAAACAAACTCCTAAATTGACCCCAAGTATCGTGTTGATCTTTAAACATAATTTGCAATCATTTCCCTATATCTCGATTAACTCTTTCGTCCGATTTGCTTGTGGTGATATGCAAAAATTTCCATGCCTTATGCAATCTTTCATTTAAAGGAAAAAATCTCGGATATAAATTGGGGACCATTATCACTTTTTAAATTTTTATTGGAGCTCCATAACGCGATATAAAGTTATAAAAAATATCCGCTATTATACGGTGAGGCCTTTTTAAGAGGTATAATTTCAGCCCATTTGCTGAAATGATCGGTTATTACAAAAATTGCGGTTCGTCTTATTCTCGATATAGGATACGGGCCAAATAAATCTAACGTCACTATCTCATTCGGATAATTCGATATAATTGGTTTAAACCAGCTGGTAACGCTTTTTTTATAGTTTTTAAACGCACATATGGCTTAAACATATTGATCAATAAATTTTCTCATGTCGGGAAATAAAAACGTCCCGAATTTTTTTACGTTTTAAATCTGCCTACGTGCCCCACTTTTTGGGTTTATCATGAAATTCTCTCTTACATTCTAAAGTTTTTGGAATGTATCCCGCATTTCCCCTAATGACTTGCGTGTTTCGCAAAAAATAACAATCCTTAAATTAAACGGAAATCTGGGACCAATTCTACATATGTTTTTTTCGAGTTATTTTCCCGGGGTTTTTCTAAATATCTTTATAGCCCCTAATTCGGGATTTTTCTTTCCTCTATTAATTGTTCCCCCCGAAGTAAGTACCAAATTTTGATTATGGCACAATTAATTTTATCAAATTCTATTAATTGGATTCCTTGAAGAATGTAAACCACTGCATTTTGATTTCCCCGGTCTATGCCCCCATTCATATTGTTTGCTAACTTTATGCCCATCAATACCCTACTCGAAAAATTTTTTTGCCATGTGTTGGGCGTGTTAAGGGGGGGTGATCTGTTATTACCTTTGGGTAATTTTCCCTAAATATGTTCTAAATTTGTTCAACCCCATACTACTGCTAGACATTCTCTTTCTTACTGTGTAATTCCTCTCTGCGTTTTCGGTGCGTGACGCAAATCGCTGGTCTGTTTTTTTGGTTTAGTACTGCTCCCAAACCAATCGAACGTCTTAAATAAATTTTGAATGGTTCCGAAAGTTTGGTAATTTTAAAACTGGGCCCTTTTTTACCGCCTCCGCCTCTTCGAATGCCTTTTGGCTTCATTGGACCAGCAAATTTTTTAAAATTTTTGTTTAAGATTATAAAGTGGTACAAATATCCGCATAATTTTTAATAAATTTCGCGTACCACTGGGAATACAAAAACTTGGGCCTCTTTTGAGTTCGGGGGGGTTTCATCTCTTGTATAGCTCTAACCTTTGTTATCCGTTTTAATTTCCCTTTTTTACTAATAATTAATCCCAAATATTTTTTAATTCTCCCCGAAATTTTCATTTTTCCTTATTTAATGCAAACCTGCATCCTTTAACAACGAAAAAATTCCCTTAAATTTCAACATGGTGAGTGAATGTGGAACGCGATAATAACGTCATCCATTAACCTCAAAATTTCCCATCACCGGTTTTGGGGTTATGTCAATTCTTTTTTTAAAATTGGGGCTGCTCCCGATAAACCGAATGGCATCCCTTGAAAAATATGTGACTTTTTACTACAAATGGGTCTTAACTATATCGCTGGGGGTTTTGCCAAAAAAACCCCTTTTTAATCAGAGATGACTTATTGTTGTTTTATGATGTTCGTTAATAAATCATCTATTAACGGTAAAAGGGGATCTTTACTTTGTGATCGAATTTAATTTTCTATAGTTCTGCAAATCTATATGCTTCCGGATTATCCGGTGGTAACCCCTTTTTTTTTCTTGCATAATACAACAGGTGACCCTATGGGGACTGAATTGGGAAAAATCGTTTCCTCTTGTTTTTTTTTTATGTGAAAAACTTTTTGCTTGCAGTGCGATCATACTTATAAGGTTGGGAAGCTACTTTGGGGTTTTCTCCCCTTCTTTTTATGGTATAAACATGGTAAGACCTGGTTTTTGAAAATAACCCTTTAAAACTACTAAACAATTTTTTTGTTTTTTTTTTCTACTTCCCCAATTTTGTTTTGTAAAAACTATCTCAACCCTCTTTAATTGGTTCAACCACCTTTTTTTTTGGGAAACTGGAATTTTCAACGATTTTTGATTAAAATCTAAATACTTTCGCCTTATAAATCTATCCCCAAAACTGTTTTCAAATCTTTCAAACATGAAATGACCAATTTCTTTCAATTTTCGATCTTAATTTTCAATTCTACAAACCCCTGTTTTGGCATTTCGCACCCTGTGCTGTTATTACCTGGGGTCCGATTTTTTTTTTTTTTTTGAAAAAATATTTTTTTATACTTCTTGATATAAAAATTTATCTGCTCCTGTCCCCCAACGCTTTAAAAAAGTGTTTTTAATAAAAGGTACTGGGGGAAATTCTACGGGTGCTTAAAATTGGAGAAATTCAATTGTCTCTCTTGTCGACACCTCTTTAGGGTTTATCATTAACCCCCACAATATTTAATCGTCCCCTTTTTTCCCCATTGATTGAAAAATCCTCGAACCCCTTTTTTCTACGGTCCCCTCTATTAAAATTAATTTCGCTCATTTGAAATGGAACCCCTGTTTTTGGAAATCTTTGATCATTATTATTAAATCTATTCCTCTCAACCCCCTATTATTTTGACGGCTATTCTCGTAAAAAATTTTCTGTTATTTGGTCTCTCCTTTTTCCGTTCCCCCAGTTTCTAATTAAAAATTCAAAATTAGGGTCTATCGCATTTTGACCTCGTCTTTTTCTTATGGGTTCCCGATAACCCCCTTTTTGATTTGCAAAATATCTCTCTTCAATTTGAGGACCAAAAGTTGTATCGTATTTTGTGGATTTCGGACTTCCCCGTTCCCGTACCCCTTTTCGAGTCGCCCAAAAAGGTCACCAATTGCTTGGCATTCAATTTAAACTTTCTCTTTTTGTAATCCCATAAACAAATCAGTCGCCCCCGGTTTCTTCCCCGCTGGGATGCATAAAACTCCGACTGTAGTTCTTTTTATTTTTTTATCGCGGGGAAAAACCTTCGCTAATTCAGCTTTGAGCTGCGTCCCTGGCTTTTTTTGTACTAACAACAGACAAATATCGAATACCAATCTTAGGGGCCCTTCCCCGAGATGACTTTTTAAAATAAGCACATGACAGATTACTTGGGTTTCAAGTAACTGTATTTGTCGATGCACTCGTAAACTCTGCCAAAATTTTCCGACCCTGAAAGGGACATTTCGGTAGAATTGTATTTTCCCCCACATTACCTAACCCAGAAATTTAAAAACGTTCGGCATTTAGACATAGCCATCCGTGCCATGTCTTGCCGGTTCCCCCCTAAACTAGAGGTGTGGGATTATCAAAATGAAGAGCATAATTCTTAATACAACTTTTATTAAGAATAACTTATATTACTTAAATTCTAATTTTGCAATTTTAATTAAAAAAAGGGGAGTCAAACCCCAAAATTTAAAACACGTATTTAAATCGATCCCCAAATTTGATCCTCTATCTCAATTATCCTTAATTTTTTTCCTTATTCTAAAATTCCTTTTTGTTTGGCCTTGCCTGAAGAATAAACAACATTTTGGGGGTCGCAGTTTCGTCCCCCGTTTGCACGGTCGAATGATTCCCCCTCAATCTCTGAGCCTGCTCGCTTGCTTATCAGGTTTACCCCCTTCCCCAAAGTATATTATTTTATATTCGTCGCCCGGAGGGGGAATTTTTCCAAAGTGGGTCAAGCATAGGGCTGTTTAAAAAAGGGCGGGTAAATTGCGTCAATTTTTTTGCAAAAGGGGGGATGGGCAACCCTAAAGGGAAATTTTTCATGCGAGGGGGGACATTGACTGCTTCAATGACCCGGAACGGTTTGGTTTCAAATTGCTTTTTAAAACCCCGGATAAAAAAAAGCAATTTTTTAAAAAAATTGATAGGGGGTTTTCCCTTTTTTGGTGTGAACACCCGGGGAAGCCCGCGTAATCCCAAATACGTTCGAAACTGTTATTTTTTAAAAACATAAATGGGTAATTTTTTTGATTTTAGTGTCACCAGGAATTATAAAAAAGTTCCAAAACATTATTACAGTAAACAAATTTTTTTGCAATTTTTGGCAAAAATGATTATAAATTATCTATTTTTCAAAATATTCTCTTTTTTAAAAAGCTTCCATGATTTGTTTTGGTATCACTCAACCCTGTACAGAGCCCGAACTGGATTTTAATTATATAGCTTAGAATGGTTCCCTTTTTTAATATAACAGAGAAAAAACACCGATAATTATTTAAATTTGGGAACTCTGTAAAAAATATGAATTTTTCAAAATTCTAGTTTAGGCCCTCTGGTTTGCTTTATATAAGTAAAAAATTTTTTATTATAAAATATTTTTTCATGAAAGGAGAACGTTTTGAAAATATGTAATTCTAAGTTCATTTTTTGGCAAAACATTGCATTTATAAATAATTTTTTATTCTAATAATATTCTTAAAACAATTTTATAAATGTATTCTAATCCAAATGACACTAAATATCATAAAAAGTATCCATTTATGCTTCTTCTTTTAAATTACGATTCCGAACGTAGTCGAAAAATTTAACTGTATGACGACATGTTAATGAAGTGTTACTGAGCTTTTAAATTGAGCAGCAACAAATAGATATTTTCCATGGGGAAAACACATAACCGCACATAGCATGCATTTACAGGTAAACCTTGCAGCAAGACCAGCTGCCTTCTTAGCCTGCATTGTCTTGATTTCTCAGTGATTGAACACATCCGAAACGTTATTTGTCACTTTTGCTTGATTTTCCTATGTCTTAATCGAAAAGACTGTATGCAGAAAGTTTGAGAGCATTTGGGCATATAGCATGTCTCTATACACAAGCTAATTGAATATGTACATTTTAGGGTTGTTGTTTTCATCACCACGTGATGTGATCCAAACTCCGTTTACATCCCCAAATTTTCATGACGGCATTACAAATACTTATTAAATCAAATAATTTATTTACCCTACATTATATATCTGTGAAACAATTGTTACCATGTCTTCTACTCACTCTTCCACGGTGTTGCATTATCTAAGTCGGTCTGTGTATCTTTAGAGCGAAGAAAGTCTTTGATGGTGTTTGGATTTTAAATATTTAAAAGAAATATGATAATATCTCATAATTTAAATTTTTCTGATTAAAATTTGTAAATAAAACAAATAAAATAAAAAAAGTGCTTTAAGTTATTGAATAAACAAAGTTATAACAAAAAGAAAAAAAATATAACAAACATATATGAGTATCTCTTGGTTTTAATTGCTGTAAGTATGTATGTATGTAGACATTTATTTAAGAAATTCTTTGAGAACATGCAAATAATTAGTTTTGAGAAAATAAATGACAAAGGAGCTTAATTTTGTTTGTTTGTAATATTAATTAATTGATACTATTCTACTGCGAATCGTTACTCGTGATCACATTTTTAGTTTATGTTTCACTTATTTATTTTAAAGTGAGTTGGAAATCTTTCTCTCTATATATACTGGCAATGTTAAATTGGCTGTTTTCGCTGTACCTTTTCTCAAAATCTGTTATATGTTCATACTTGAAATTTTTCATACAATTAAAGTACATCTTGTCTTTCTCATTACACTGAAATGAGCTTTTAGCAAATTTGGAAATTTTAATAATTTATGAAATATTTTATCAAACATTGCAAAATTTGACCCATTTTTCACATAAAAAAATTGTAAAAAATAAATTTTTGAGTTTTTTTACAAAAGGCTCGTTTCAGTATATATTAGACATCATTATAAATATATCATAAAAAAGTTACATATCTAAGAATAGTAGTTTCTCAGAAAAGGTACATCGAACATCAAAATTTACATTTTGAGATAAATTGATTTTAATGTATACAGTGAGGCTTATAATCGGCTAGTAAATAAAAAAAATAAAAAGCTCAATTTACAATAAAATATAAATGTTTTGGCTTATATTAGACGTTCAAATTATAAGCGAAAACGAAGTACATTATTTACGTTTTTCACGCTTCAAATGGGAGTGGCCCAGTTTCAATGATTATTTAAAAGTAGGTTTTAAGGACTTCTAATTACCCTAGAGATTAAAGTAAGATATTTTTAGAAAAGTTAAAATCTATACAATTTTAAAAAAAATTAAAAACTAAAATTTAAAAAAAAATAAATTTTCCCCAAAACACCACTTAAATTTATAGTTTCTATGTAACGTCCATTTGGGGCTGTAAGGACTTTATTACAAGAGGTGTAGATATTGGAAAGTAAAAAAAAAATACATTTAAAAAAATTAATTTCATAAAAAAACAATTAAAATACATTCTGTAAAAGAAATATAAATACAATTTACATATTAAAACAAAAATTTATAAATAAAATTATTTTAATAAAAATTTTTAAAAATGCTATTAAAACTTTTTTGAAAAACCCAAAAAGTACCCCATTTCTTTTTATAAAAATTTAAATAAAAGTTAAACATTTGAAAGACGGCTTATATAATTAATCCTCTAACTGCTGGTTAAAAGTTACGAAAATCGATCCCCAGTGCCACCGTACTCCGTGTAGATGCGCGTATGGGATGTATGGGGGGGAAGGAAAGGAATAAATGAGCAAATATTCACAAACAGTGTCAAGGTCCTTTTTTGCATTCCAGGGTCTTCAGAATAATTTTAGGGATAACAGAACACAAAAAGATTGTACTTCGGAAAGAAGTATGTATTTGGCCAGGACAATTATCGTTATGGTTGAGCGAGACGTTTATATACGTCAGTTACAATTAAGAGGTTGAAGTCGTGTTGTCGCTTTAGCGTCCTCTTTGTTATTGGACAAAATGCATTTTATTTCTCGGGAGGGAAAGCGCGATAAAAATAGTTGAATATTGGGTCACAAAAAATTGAAAATTTGAAGGACTGTTCTACGTAGACGCAAAACACCCCCAAAACAATAAAACACCCTTATAAAAAAGCGTTTTTTTTTAAACCCCTAAAAATAAAATTTTTTCACAAAACAAACATCTTCGAGTTACATATATTTTTCTCTTATTCAAGCTACATATTTTAATACCAAATGAAGGGAGAAATCATACGTTTTCTGATGTTTATGGAAAAGTAAAAAAAAAAAAAAAAAATGATTTTCTATTTCATACCCTTTACTTATTTTAGTTTGCAAAAATTGGTTGAAAAACAAAATTTTCTCCCACGTTAAAACAAAAATCATTTCACTTTCTTTTTTTAAAAATTAGAAATAAAATTCTAAGGAATATGGAGTAGAAAATTTATTTTTTAGGAATAAATAATCTTTTTATGTTTTGTCTTTGAAACAATAGTAAAGTGCATGTGTTTTCTAAATGTTTTGTCTTCCTGTATCGGGTACCATTCTGTTTCTCCACTAGACTATTTGATTTTGATGTCCGTTACTGGTAACAACATCTGCTAGTGTCAGTTCTTACGGTTCTCACAAGTTTCGTTCTTGTACATATATCCTTCGGCGTAAATGAACCATTGAGAGAAATTAAAAGTTCTTAAATTATAAAAATGCATTTATGAGAGAAAAATGGCATTCATCTTGTTTTTGTTTTTCAATTATTTCCGTCTTGTTGATTTAACGATTTGTTTTATTTTTTAATTTTTGTGAAATAAGTAGTAAATAAAAATTTTGGATATAATTATTTTGTGTCGGGATCATAGTTATATTTTTCATTTTTGTTGAAGACATGTTTCTGAAAAATTAAATTTTTCTGTACTTTTTAAAACCTTTTCATGCTTTAAAATATCGCGATGTTAATATTTTTTGTAAAAAATGTCATTTTCTTATTTTTTAAAATTTTTTTATAATCTTATTCCTTTATTCGACACATATTATTTGATTTTATTAATATTATATTAATTCCTTCATGCGAGGATATTTTTGATGAATATTTCAGTTACTTCCGTTTGACGAGTAAAATATTTTAACAGAAATGTTAAAAATTTCCATAAAAAATTTACCATAAACCCGGGATTTTAACCCAAAAATAAAAATCAAATTTTTGGGTACGTTGTCGCCCTTAAAATGATGCTAGAAAAAAAGGGTAAAAAAATCAGCTTTTACATATATCGAAATACTGTTTATTTTAAGGATGATATGTGAATTACTTAATGAAATTATAAAGAGCTGTAATTCTAGAAGAGTATACTTCTTTTCAAATCCCTGGGATAATACTTCGAATAAATGTCTTAAAAATAAGAGCACTGCGCTTGGGCATTTCGATTTCTTTAGTAAAAAAGGGGTGGGTTACTCGGGGAATACATCAAAAAATTAAAAAAGCACGAAAATATAGGTGGTAGAGGTTATACGCCGGATTCTACGGTAATTCAATACATTTTTTCAATAACTTCTTTTATTTCCATGCCGTTTGTATTTGATTTGATTTGATTTCAATTTTCATTTACAATGTCTTCTGAAGCAACAAAAAGGCTGTTGATAATGGACCTCCTATTTTTGAACCACGGTCAGGTGACGAGGACAAAGCCTAAGTTTTCATCACTATCTCCAGACTTTCACACCACGCCAACCAGGCGGTGAGAAAATAAACCTTAAATATTTAAAATATAATATTAACGAAGCGATGAGGTATATATAATTCGAACAATTGATTTAAAACTTTGAATGCTAATATGGATAATCAAAGAAAGAAAACTGAAAAATCGAAAGAGTTTATTCTTAAAGTTCTTAGCAAATTATACATACTTTTTTGCTTTTGATAATATATATTCGAATTTTGTGATGAATTCTTTTTTAAGCAGATATTTATTTTGTTAAATATAATGATACAATGTTTAGCAATAATGATTTTACAGAAAGCAATTTTTTAATTTCCGTTTTTTTTTTTTTTCTTCAAGGATTTTTATTACCTTTAGGAGATTTTATATTTTTAACGAGTTTTAAAGATGTTTATAAGTTTGCTACACTACAGCGTATAAGTCTTTAATTAAAATAAATAAACTCAATTACATTTTTACCAAATTTCAATATAATATTCAATTTGTTTGAATTTCTCTAAAAGTTGCTAAAGGTCTTTTATAAAATTCCTTCCTCAATTATACATTTAAAATAATATCTTTTAATTAACAAGCGCTAAGGCACATCTTTCAAACACTTCCATTTTTATGTGTAATTAATTTCTTGAACAATGAATGGATCTTTTTCTATGTACTTGAAAAAAATAAAAATATAAAACTTAATAATGACACTTCTTGCGTCACATTAGGAGTCACGATAATTTTTTTAAAGTTAATTAATTCTTCGTGATATGATTAAGCCTCATAATTGCAAAAAGTTTGATGAATATCTTTAACTCACTCATACAAACATTTATACATTGGAAATCGCTTAACACGAAACTGAGGGTCAGAAATATTTTTCGCGTTAAAGGATATTGCAAAAAACATAACATATATTCCACAATATTAAATTTATTAGAGTACATTTTATTTTATACATATGCATATATGCATGCATGTAATAAGCACAGATGAGACAAAAACAGACAAAGATGAAATCGAATACAAAATTTTCAAGTTTTTTGAAATTGAGTTTTCGGAAAATAGTTTAATACTTTTCTTTGCATTGTCATCTTTAGAATCAAATTATCAACACATTGTTCGATGTCATCTATTTTGTTATTCATTCCACTACAGGAATGTGCGTCTAAATAACTACGCATACTTTTCATACTGTTCCTTATTTCGGAAGACGTAGGAACAAGAGCTGATTATTCATTTCATTTTCGTCATCGGAATCTGTGTGTATCAATGATAATCTTTGTGCTTCGAACAAACTCCAAAATGTCTCTGTATGCCATAATTGGGGCTCTAAACACAATATCATCCTCTACTGCAGCGTATTATTCCCATGATACAGTAGGGCAGAACAATAATTCAGAAACTTCCTCAGACATTTCCTTAGGTGTCAGTTCAATTATAGAACCTACTTATCCCATTTTTCGTGTTAAGTGGTTTTCTTTTCATGTTAAAAGGGAAAGAAATGCATAAAAATGCATAGTAGTTTGTCGGGAGCGTTGCATTATTTCGTGTTAACCAATATTATATCCTAAGGTATCCGACTACGTTCGGAACCGTGATTTTGCAAAAGCGCATAAAGGGATAATTTTCATGATATTTAGTGTCACTTAGATTAGAGTAAATGTATAAAATTGTTTTAAGGACATTTTGACAAAACAGTTATTTAAATACAATATTTTGGCAAAAAATTAACTTAGAATAATCTTTTTTCAAAATGTTCCCCATGGATGAAAAAGGCTTCTATTATAATAACATTTTGCCTGCATATAGCTAAGACTTCTGTACAGAGGCTCAACTAGAACTTTTGAAATATGTAACTTAGAAGTGGGTTTATCCATGTCTTACGACAACATAGGGGAGAAATTTTTTTAAAAAAAACGCCGATATTTATTTCAATGGGTTGTAACTCTGAAAATAATGTGAAATTTTCAAAAATCATACTTGAGCCTCTGTACAGAGGTCTGAGCTATATACAGGCAAAGTATTATTTTAATAGAAGCATTTTTCACAAAAGGAGAACATTTGGAAAAAAGGTTATTTTAAGTTAATTTTTTGACAAAATATTGTATTTAAATAATTTTTTTTGTCAAAATGTTCTTAAAACAATTTTATGCATGTATTCTATTCTGAGTGACACAAAATATCATGAAAGTTATCCGTTTATGAGCTTTTTTAAAATAACGGTTCCGAACGTAGTCGGATACCTTAAGCGTTTTACCGTTAAGGTGGGACGGCACATGAAATTTCAAAAAATTATTCATTTTCACTTTTTTATATTTGCTAAAAGTTTAAATATTTCTGTTTAAAACTATATATGATATGAGAAAATACGATAGTTCGAAGTATTTTTATTTATTTTTTTAAATAAAGCTACTCCTTGAAGAGGATCAAATGAGCTCTGCTAGGAGCACCTGTCTTTCCCTTTGCATAAGTTTATGATGAGAGCGAATCCATATGATGTTCAAGAAAAAAAAATAGATTGTATTGGGCTTACCTAAAAGTGTATGGGTACACATATTTTGAATCTTAAAAGCAAAACAGAGATAAAAGTTAAGTGATGGAAAAAGCTTAAGTGGTCGTAACCGACTCACCGACATTTTAATATCAAAATTCGAAAGTTATAATGGTATAGCTATCAGAAATAATATCAATGATCTACACGGGGAAAAAACTCTGTTTGACGTTTTTTCATCTTTTGTCTTCATACGAGAGCCCTCAAGATGAAATGTGTCCTGCGGGTATAAAAACCTGGTGCAAGTTTCAAAAGACAGAAGCTGAATGTAACGAAAAGCACTATGATCATAAGCACATACATATGTGCTATATACCATAATGAATTAAATGAAGCCAATTTTTAAAGATCTAGGTGATACTATGTTATTAAGAAAGTGTTTACATGAAAAGACTCTGAACCCAAATGAGTCAGTTAATAACAACCCCCTAATGGTCAGTAATTCAAAATTCGAGTTTTATAGACTTGAAAACTCTAAAATTTGGAGTAAATATGGCTATTGCACAGTTCAATATGATAATGTAGAGAAATTAATTATCTTAAAACATTGTGATATTGAACCAAGTTATAAATGTGTGTCATGCTTGAAAAAACTAGATACACTTAGAACTCGTGTAGCCCAACGAAAGCATCTGAAGATCCCAAAAAAGGCAAAATTGTTACAAATAATAAAAAAAAAAAATTTAAAAGAGCCTTTTTTAACAGAGAGTTAAAAAAATTGCTTCAAATGCTTCTGGAAAGTAGTAATGAAAGTAAATGCTCAAAAAATTACAAATTTTTACTTTAAAGCCTGTTTTCTGAAAAAGTAGTACTTTAACTTTATCTATGTACCTTTTTCTCAAAAACTAATAATTATATTATCCACAAAATATGTTTACACATTTTAATGGAGGGGATTATAGATATATCTAGCAAACATTTTTAGATATGACTTTTTTAAAATAAAATTTAGGGGAAAAAATTGGACAATTTTTAAAAAATTCATAAATAATTTAATTTTTAACAAAAAAAAAAGAAACAAAACCATTCGTTTAAGTGTTATTGGGTGTACATACTTACTGTAAAAAGTTTATTCATAAGAAATAAGCAGTTCCTGAGAAAAAGGTACATAAACTTACGCAGTTTAACATGATCTCCTATGGACGGGCTCGACCCCCTTTTAAATGTATTTCACTGTACTAATATTTGTATTTGTGTGTTTTCAAGTATGATGTATTTGCTTATTCATTGCAATAAAATAATTTTTCAACAGGAATCATAAAACCAACGTTAAAAATCCAAAACATTTTTCGATAATTAATTGGAAATTTGCTTTATGTATATCGTCGGACTAATATCAGAATTCGTAACTCTACAATGAGAACTAATTTGATCTTGGAGTACTACGCCCCAAGCAGCGGTTGTTGTCGATTTACATGAAATCTATGATGGCAGCCAAGCGGTAACAAATCGTCTGGAAAATAATTCTAAAGAACTGTTTTGAATTTTATTTTAAATGAATAATATAGGAATAGATTAAAAATAATCAGTATCAATCAATAATGATCATCAAATTAATATGGTAAAAATTACATATATTATTAATAATAATAATAATAAGAAGAAATATATTATTATTATCATATAATATAATTTAATAGTAATTATAATATATGATAATAATGTCATGTATTTTTCATATAATAAAAATACTGTAAAATCCGTCGTAAAACGCGCACTTTTAAAACAAAAAAATCGATGCCTGTGTCAAAAATGGAAAAAGGTTTTTTCTCACATTTTAAAAGGCTCAATTGAGGTTTTGGGTGACAATACGATAATTTAATTATAATTAATTAAAATTAATTGATTGACACTAGAAACTAATTATTTAAAGAATTACAAATACAGCAAAGTTGGTTTCATTTTGCAATTTGTTTAAAAAACTTTAAAAATTTTTTTTTCCGTCGTTTTTAAAGTTTTCCAGTTAAACTGAAATTTTATATACACGATTGTTTCAGATGCCAATACAATACTTTAATGATAATTAATAAAAAATAACTGCCAGTTAATGTTAAGGTTCTGTCATATGTATATACATATTTATATTAATTGTAACTTTTAAATAAAAAGTAACTAAAAAAAAAAAATTGTTGATCTAAGTAGGAATTAACTATTTTTTTTTATTACTTTTTCATGTTTGACACACCTATAGCGTGAGTTTTTGCTCGCTCGTTTTTATGAAAAAATAATGATGGAAACAAAGAAAAATATTAGAAAAAACTTTCCATTTTTCAAATTATTTGAATTGCTATTTCGTGTTGAAACAAAAAGATTTTTTACATTATCAGTATAAAAATCACACTTCAGAAATAAGGATTTAATTGAGATTTCCTATTTACTCTACACTAAAATTATTTCGTTTAATTTCTTTGAATCCCATAAAAAATTTTCTTTTTTAAAAAAAATATACATCCGAAGAAATATTTTAACTTTGCTAGAATATTCTCTTCCACTTTCAAACAATTGTATCATACATAGGACAGCATTTTGAAATATCTGGTAAATTAGTAATAGATAAAAAAATTGTGTGTGTACTTATGACGATACGATAGAAGTGAAAACTTCTAATCAATACTCAAAGAAAAAAATTAATTTTTCGTATTTTTCTACGTTTCTTTTTACGAATTTTCGCATGCGGCTGTTTAGTAGCTCCTTTTTTTGTGTGTGCCCATTCATCGTTTTATTTTTATTCCCTTTTCTGTAAAAGGGGAATGTTTAAATAAAAAACTGCCTCCTATATAATTTTTTATATATAGAAAAATGTCAATTAGTCAAATTATTTAAAAGTATTTATGAGTAAATTACTTATGTAGACTCTGTTTATATAATATTTATGTTTTATATGGTACTTTTTGTTTTTTTCGAAAAGTGTCAATGTTCCGGGGTAACTCAATTTCCCCGATTCCCCAAAGTCGTATTCGCTAAATTTTGGGAAAAATGGGCTTCCATTCATAATGTCCCCAATACCGTTGCATTAATACGTTAGAACCGTTTATATAATTTATATAAAGCCGGGAACTATACTAGGCATTGGAAAACGTTTTCCTTGAAAGTCGTTTACTTTTCTTAATATATCTACGCAAATGAAAGGAGAGGTTTCCTACTATTTCACTATTATTCTTTTTTCGTAATCTCTTTGTTGTCAACATTAATATAAACCATAATATTTTGGCAACTTTCTCCCCAATTAACTTCATTGATTTTTCAGATTTTTATCTTTTGGCATATTTTTGTGTTTAAATGCTCTTTCTACTAAATAAAAAATATGCCCCGTTTCGTTACTTTTATCTTAAATCTCCTACATAAACCCCCTGGGTCACTTTTTTAGTGGGTACGGGGCAAACCCGGGGAAACCCCTTTTGTGATTTTTTCTTTTTCCCAAGGGGTTTACTATTTTTGGGTAAACAGGGGTGCCCGGCCCCCGGGGCCCCAGTGATCCTTCTCTATTTTCGACCCTCCATTTCATCCAATTTTTCCTTTTTCCTTTTCCCCTCCAGACCACAGACCTATGAAGTTTGGGGCAGTATAAAAACTGGTTGCGCCATAAAACACCGAACTCAACTCAACTTACATAATAATAATTTTTTTTATCGCTTGTTTTTCTCGTGTTCACTAGTTGGAGTTGAGTGGAAGTGCGTGTCAGTAATATTTAAATAAAGAAAATAAGATTTTACGGAAAAAAGGTGTGCATGAAAGTTTTAATGAAAAAAAAAAAAAAAGCACCCTAAAAGTTTTCAATTCAAAACTAAACGCGCATTGCCGACCCGAGCATGATTTCCGATTGGAGTCGATTGACCGTACCCACCCGAACTGGACGCTTCATTTAAGTTCACTCTTCAGCAAAACGTGCCTAAAGAAGGTATAACTTGAAAAAAAACATGCCTAAAAAGTTAACAATTCAAAACTTCTCGCGAGTCGCCGATCCGAGCACGTTTTACAACTACAGATTAAACAAAACAAAACAAAACAAAAACAACCGAGTAGCGTTACTCACCCGAACCAAACACTTCATTTAATTTCACTTTTCAGCAAAACGCGCCTAAAGAAGTTATCCCTACAAACACTTCATTTAATTTCACTTTTCAGCAAAACGCGCCTAAAGAAGTTATCCCTACAAACACTTGAAGAATTAATGAAATCGAAGAACCATGAACACGCATTAAAAATCTTAAGATCTAAAATTTACTCAAATTTGATTATAACAACCGTCATCAGATTAATATGAAGTCTAATCATAATTTATTATTTAATTTGGAAGTTGTGATTAGCTTCTGTATACTCTTAACTATTCAGGACGGAACGAATTTTTCTGTTAAGCCTAACTCCATTTAAAAATCCATATAAAATCATTGCTGTAAAAAAATACGTTGAAATTTGTAGTTTATAATCATTCAAAATTCCTACTTTTAGAATTCAGATCACACAGGTATGATCACAGGCCTCAGAACGGAATAACACAATGCCACATATGATATCTTGTGCCTTGAAGTGATCATATATATAAGGTCCTAATCCTGAACTGGTAAAAAATAATTATTGACAATATAATTAAAAATAGTTCTTAAGAAAATTTAAAGATATGTATGAAATATTTTTTAGTATAACAAAAAACCCTTTTCAATTCGCATGATTAAAAAGAGAATTCTCATACTTAATGTAAAATAAAAAGTTTCTTATCAGCTCGTTAATTATGATGTTAAAATAAATTTTCTATTTAAAATATTTTGAAACATTTTCCTGATTTGATCTAATACACGAAAGTCAAAAACATATATTTTATATTGAAAATAATTTCATATAAAAATCAACGATACCTATCAATTCTTTAAGAAAGCGAGAGAGGCAATTTGAATATCTTCAAAACTCAAAAATAAACAGCTGACTCAACAAGAAGAGATGAAAAATCACACCTGTCATTTATCTGATGCTCACTATTTTTAACAGTGTATTACACGTCCCTTGAAAGCATTTTGTTTTTCATGTTGAGGAAGTTATTCATTTTACAAACAGCTGAATGTAATTTATGTTAAAGATAAGATGCCAGGATATGTGCGATGTGTGATAAGACCATTTCTACCCTCATCCTTTAAAATTGACTTCAGAGAAAATGATATTTTCCGTCTAACTTAATATTATAGTCCACACATTTAGATAAAAACATTATTTCTCTAATAAAAATCTGTGACCCAAACAGTTTTATCAAAAACTAATTTATTGCACAAATAAATTTGATTTTTGCTTTTGTTTTATACTAATCTGTATTGCTATGCTGCAATGTAGTTCTACTTTCCAGTATGAAGATGACTTTCGTATACACTACTGTTGTGAAAATTAAGGCACCATGAAGCAAATCGTGCATGAATCGTGCAAATTAAAAGAAAAATTGTAAGAATTGCAAAAGTGTTTAGAAAGGTAAATAATTAGAATAACTAAATTGTCACGCATGCATAGGTCACGAAACACTCTCTAGATTTACAAGTTAGCTTATTCAAAAGTCATTGCAAAATACGTTGAATTGTGTATAGCCGTTTTACTGCTGTAAATGGCTAATTAAAATCAATGCTTTCCCCGAAAAAACGAGTCCGTCGAGTAATTGCGGGATCGAAAGAGACCACGGGTCGCCATCATGAGGGGGGGACTTTCGCATCAAGTCCCCCCCGCATCAAAAACCCCCACCTGATTTGTATTCATATTTCGAATGACAGGCAGAATACTTACCTTAGTATATAGGGGGTGGGAGATCAGCTTCGCTAGAATTATTTCTTCCGTTATAAATGGCAGTCATCCACCACTTTTACTATAGGACAAAAAATACTAGGATTTAATTTAAATGTTTTTTTTTTTAATAATTTTATTTTGTAATGACATGCTTAAGAATCATTATAGTTATAATTTTATGCGCATGGGAAGTAATACATTACACTGTAAAATCTCTAGTTAAGTAAAACTTTTGAAGTATACAGTTCCAAAATAAAAAACACTTGAATTAAAATCTAAAACTTCGAGCGAAATCTCTAAGTCTTGATTTGTCGTGGTGATCAGCTGGTAAGGTTTGAATGTAACTCGAAAGTTGAATTTGTAATAATTCTTAATATAAGAATAAAATGACGAACGAGAAAATTAATATCATTGTGGTAAAAGCGTGGGTGCTCGATATCAATTGTTATAATTTCTGACTAGTTCTATTCCGAAATGCTGAGTTAGTGTAAAAATGTAGTACAAAGCACCTCACACGCTTTTGCCACAACCACATTAATTTTCTCGCTAATCATTTTATTCTTAAAAGAATTATTTTTTACTTTTTAGTTCGATTAACCATAAAAGCGTGCTCTTTTAATTTTTAAACTATAATTGTTATTTCATTTTTTCTTTCGATCTACATTAGCCTGATTTTTTAGTTATCCGGAAGAGCTTAAGATTGAAATTTTTCATGCAGAAGAATGAGTAAAGTTAATAATATTTTTCACTAAAAAGAGCTCAATATTCTTTCTGAAACTTGAATCAGCACTGGACAAAAAAGTACCCGTTCTGAATCGAAGAGTTTATGAAAAATTATTTTTATTCCAGTGACCTCTGAATCAATTCTCAGCTGCTTTGATAAAACGAAGCAATGAATGATGTTTCATTCCACAGATACGACAAGAGAATTCAGAAAAACAAACTTTATGTCTGAGTTTAGAAGTTAGAACATATATTTTTTCCACATGCACGAATCTTTTTATTTATTTCCATTTTTAGAAAAACTTGACAATTGTTTATATTATGCTAATTGCTGACCCACCCTCTTCTCAGGGTTATAACTTAATGTTTTAGTAGCCCAAATCTGGAAATGGTACATGGAATTGGTCGCAAATCTGGAAATAGATAATCCTGATGATAGTGATCATAAGAAGGGAACAAAACTATTAAATTATTGCATTGTCATCAGTCCTTGAAAAGTGTGAAATATTTCAAATTAATCTGCCCTTTTAAAGTGGGTAGAAATCAAGTTCAAAGATCGCGTTACATGCAAGTGAAGCTTATAAAAGCGTGTTAAAAGAACCTTATTCGGTACTTCAAAATTTCACTTTAATAGCGTTTGGAGTGGGTGAAAAAGGGAGACGAAAAATGTCCCTTTATAGTGTTTTAAAATAATGCCATATCATCTAATATTTGACTCTAAATATAAATTTATTGATATTAGAAACAAAAAGAAAATCCTTCCCACACAAATTTTTATATTTAGGGGGAGTTGGAAATCTCTCTCTTTATATATAATGAGAGAGAAAATGTTCAATTGGCTGTTTTCGATTGCCTTTTCTCGAAATCTGTTATACGTACATACTTGAAATTTTTCATATAATTAAAGTACACCTTTCTCATTATAGTGAAATGAGCTTTTAGATAATTTTGAATTTTTTCATAATTTATGAAACATAGCTAAATCTTTTATCAAACAGCTAAATTTGACGCACTTTTTCCCATAAAGAATTTGTAAAAAATAAACTTTTGAGTTTTTTTTACAAAAGCTCATTTTAGTATAAACATATATAAGCTCATTATAAACATATCAGAAAAAAATTTACATACCTATGAGCAGTAGTTTCTCAGAAAAGATACATTGAACATCAAAATTTACATTTTGAGATAAATTGATTTTAATGTATACAGTGAGATTTCTAATCGGCTAAGAAATAAAAATATAAAAGGCTCAATTTACAATAAAATATACATGTTTGGGTTTATATCAGACTTTCAACTTGTAAGCACATCCGAAGTACTTTGTTTACATTTTTTGCCATTAAAATGAGCTTGACCCAGTTTTAACGATTATTTAAAAATAGGTTTTAAGGGCTTCTAATTGCCCTAGAGGTTAAAGTAAGTATTTTTAGAAATGTTAAAAATCTATATAATTTAAAAATGTAAAAATCTCAAATTGTCAAAAAAAATATGACTTTACCTTTCCATTAAACCTTAACCTATTTTTGAACCAGTGTAAATTTTTAGTTACATGGAAAATTATAAAGAAATCAAGCATTATTTTAATAACTATATATTTTAGGATTGAAAAGTAAAGGGAAAAATAAGAATAAATAAATAAAAAAACATTCCTCGAAAAACAACCGATATTCATTAAATAACTGAGAAAATTTAAAAACAATGGTTAAAAAAGCTTTTGAAACGAAGTCAATCACATCAAGAAATGGAACGTACCTGCTGTATTTTAATTTGGAAGAGAGAGAAAAATTTTGAATCATTCTATAGCCTCTTTAAATTTCAAAACTTAAAAACAGTTGCAATCTAAACTCACAAGCACTAGAGGAATTTTGTAGATAAATTTTTAATTGAAATTGATTATTTAGTTCTAGATTTCTTAACTGTTTTAAAATAAACGATTACACTATATATATATATATTTAAATATATTTGATTCCCCGA
>BMAV01001810.1:32590-43295 GCA_019973955.1 Trichonephila inaurata madagascariensis
ATGGATAAACCCACTTCTAAGTTATAAATTTCGAAAATTCTAGTTGAGCCTCTGTACAGAGGTCTGAGCTATAGACAGGCAAAACATTATTATAATAGAAGCATTTTTCACAAAAGGAGAATATTTTGAAAATGGGTCATTGTATGTTCATTTTTTGTCAAAAATATTGTACTTAAATAATTTTTTTATTGTAATACTATTCTTAAGACAATTTTATATACATTTTCTAATCTAAGTGACTCTAAATATCATAAATATTATCCATTTATACGCTTTTCCAAAATCACGGTTCCGAACGTAGTCGGATACCTTAAAAAAGCAACTTTAATATAAAATCATATATAAAACTTTCCCATCATCGATGAAATTCCTCCGGAAATCATTGTTGCTAGAGTCATTATACAACCGTGTCCATACAGTGCAGGAGGATTGAGCGAGTGAATATTAACATCGCCCTATTCAGCTACTCGAGAGCTTTTAGGGACGGACTTAGTAATTTTGAACCATGGTCAAGTAACGTCGGTGTAGGAGGAGATCTATTTCTTAGCATGATCAGCCAGCTTCGTTCATCTCGATTATACGACTACCTTCAAAATTGTCCAATTGATTCTAAGGGCTTCGTTTTAAAGCAGGGGTGGGCAAATAGCAAAGAGTTTTTCGCTCCTCCCTCCCCCAGGACAGTAAAAAAAAATCAAATACATAGAAAATGTTCTTTATTACACTCATGGACAAAAAAAATTAGCGCACCAAAAAATAATTGCGCGATCGTAACGAAACTTGGCATGAAGGTACATGTCGGGGAGATATGTAAATGATTAGCAATGCAGCGTGATTGCACATCACGTATAGCCGGTAAATGGTGTTTAACGTTGTTCTCCGTAGAATATAAAACAGGTAACCAAAGCTTGTTTGAGTGTGCTGAATCATTTACAAAGAAAGAGCTGAGGTAGACATGCCATTACCACGTTTTTGAAGACAATATGAGTAGCTGTCGCAGTTTGAGAGAGGTAGAATCATCGGCATGATGGAAGCTGGGTGGTCAGCTAGGTGAGTAGCTCGTCAATTAGGCCACTCTGATTATGTTGTGAGAAGGTGTTGGGACCAATGGATCCGAGAGATGTCATTTACACGAAGACCAGGCTCAGGACGCCCTCGACAGACCAGACGTCGAGAAGACCGCCACATCGTAAGAATTGCGCGTGTACAGACAGCTGCTTCATCGGCCACCCTCTAGGCATACAAAGGTGCCTGGCTGAAGGACATTTGGGATCGCGGCTCCCATAACGTGTGCTGCCCTTGACGCCCACCCATAGATGACTCCGTTTGGAGTGGTGCCACGCGCGAGGAAACTGGACTGCAGCGGAATGCAATCAGGTCATCTTTAGCGACGAATTCAGATTCAATCTCAGCAGTAATGACAATCATGTTCGTGTATGGAGACCCCGTGGTGAACGCCTCAATCCTGCCTTTGCTTTACAGCGACACACCGCTCCCACAGCAGGTGTGATGGTATGTGGTGTCATTGCCTACAATACACTGTCACCCCTAGTATGGATCCGTGGCACCATGACAGCCCAGCGGTATGTTCATGACATCCTGCAACCACATGTGTTGCTACTCATGCAACGGCTCTCAGGAGCCATTTTTTCAACAAGACAATGCTCGGCCTCACACAGAAAGGATGTCACAAGACTGTCTCCGCACTGTTACTACCCTTCCTTGACCTGCCCGATCACCAGATTTGTCTCTAATCGAGTACATCTTTCATCATTTGGGACGGCGAGTTTGTCATCCCACGAGTTTAAACGAACTAGAGGCAAGGTTACAGCAAATATTTAACAAAATGTATACAAAACTTGTATGTTTCAATGCCCGATCGCATCACATCTTGCATTCGCGCTATAGAGGGGGTTCAACAGGGTATTAAATCCTACGTTCTTTTGCCTTTTTCTCTGAAATAAAGGATCCTTTTTCTTTGATTTTCTAATCATTTACTTATATCAAAGTTGTCATTACGTATGTAAAATTTCGTTTCATTTTGACGACTTCTTGGTACGCTAATTTTTTTGTCCATGAGTGTATTATATATAATTAGATGCTCGCTGTGTTATTTCTTAAAGGAAAAAAAAATATATTAAAAAAAAAACACTATATATAATTAGTAGAGGCAGTCTTATAGGATTATTGAAGAACTATTAAATCGCTCAGCTATATGTTTGGAGTCGGGGAGGGGTGTTGAAAATCTTGGGGGGTCCAGGACGTCAAAAAATTATATGACAGGGGGCGTGGCGATCGAAAGTTTAAGAACCGTTGCTATACACCCAAACCGAAGGCTGGGAATGTTATGCATCAAAAATTACATACTATTTTATTTATTTTTCTTTGATAAAGAGTTTATATTAAGCAAAGCTAACACAACATCGGTCGACAGCATCTCGAACAATGCATCTTTTCAGCTGAGAACCATTCGATCAGATATATTGAGTTTTTATGTACGTCAGCCGACTGAAACATGATGCAATGGATGTTTATATTTATTTACATCTGTCGTTAAAAAGTCGAGATTTAAGCTGATTATTAGCGGTTTGGGGAATTTGTTACGTCAGGAAAACTATTATCTATGGACTTTGGTCAAGTCAAGTATGTTTTATGAGGATTTTAATTGAGTTTTATTTGCAGTTTTTATCGCGGTATCTGTGCTTGTTAACAGAACCAATAACTGTCAAAATTCTTCACGGTTTCTTTAGATCTAGGAGTCATTCTGGCGTTGTTTATGTTCTACTGCGCAGGTTTTTCGATTTTTTCCCCCGCGTATTCAGTTTAATCTGCGACATCGTCGAAGCAGAATAAATTTATAGCATGTAGATAAAGCGCTCAACAAACTAAAAATAAAAATCTGAAACTTTTTCTCTCTTTTTATATGTATAAATTGTTGAAATTGAAACTAATATTAACAGATTTTTATGACTTCCTTAAAATACTGTTCTAAAAGTTCAAAAGAGAGAGAGAGAGTATATACATTTGTACTTATTAAAGAAAAAAAAAATTTCAAATAAAAAAAATAACCACGAGCCTAATCTTGAATATTTTTTTCCCTCAGATTTTCTGAACATCAGGGGTGGGAAGACTTTTCCAGGGTACGGGCTACTTCTAATTTTTTCAGGGAGTTGCAGTCCATCCAGGGTCAGTGGCGCACACAAGGGCGGGGAAGGGAGCCACGGGTCCGCACCCACCCTCATAATCCTTCATTATTTTTTCACGATTCATTATAGTCTCATGTATACAGAACGTAAAATGTAATTAAGTATTTGATATTAGTAATTTTTTTTACTTATTAATGTTAATTATTTATTCAGTAATTTATTTTTTGCTGTTTTTTATTCCCAACAATCGACAAAATAATATATATATATATAAGCTTATTCTCTACAAACAAGAGATAACATCCAACAATCACATTCGAAAAACACATAGACAGTAGGAAAATCACACAATGAAGATCTGAGTAACCGAGATTAAAAATTATAAAGTGGATGCTGCAGTATTATAAACATTGCTGACTTAGGACAGCTAATATATAAAATAATTTATATAAAAGTGGGGTTGAACATGTTTTTTGGCCAGCCAACCTTCCCCCTTTATGTAAATAATACTGAGCAAAAATTTATTGAAAGTAATGGATAGGAATATCTAAATCCATTACAAGATAGAGGTAACTTACCTAAAAATTGCACTTAAAAATACTGAGCCCGTGCTAAATCTGAGTGCAATAAATAAGTTATTGCCAGATTCTGGACCCTAATGCAGGTTTAAATCATGTGAAGGGCTGAAATGTAGCACTTAACAAAAGTATAAAAAGAATGGAAATACAAATTAATAAGAGTTGCAAATTATAGCATAACTTTAATAACACTAGAGTAAATATGAATAAAATAATAAGTAATTTTATCTAATATTAGAATATGGAGATATCTATAACTATGAAATATTTAAGTTTATAGTAATAAACTAGATATATAAATATATATATATATATATGTTTGACTGTGTATTGGGATATGATACGAGAATGGTAGACCTTCAACCCTCGATCCCCCACCCTTTAAAAATTCTTGTGTGCGCCACTGCCCAATGTCATAGGGGTGGTGAAGTGAGGAAATGGTTATTATTATAACTTAATAAGTATGGAATATGTGCTTCCCTACAGAATTAAAATAAAAAGAAAGCACTTTTAAAACCGCGTTTAAAGCAAAACGCAAGATACAAACTTCCTGACAATATAACCCCAAGTATAATAACATCAAATGATGCACGTATTATGAAATAATTTAAAATGCATTAAAAAAAATAAAACATTTTTATCGTAAGTTAGTTTTTGTTGTTATAGTCAGCAGAAGACTCAGTTTGCGTACTGTCAGCCAATCTTGAATTTCCGAATATAATTACTAATTGGTAAAATTTTCAGGCGGTCACCCCAAAATGTCTTGTCGGTTCACCTGTCGATCGCGATCGACGCAATGCCCACCCCGACTGTACATCATAATTATTCTGTATATCTCAACAGTGGAGAAGAAATTCTGTTGAAAACACTCAAGAGAACAGTTTTGTGTTACCTCCCCTCACAAGTAACATATTCCGAATTCATGAAATAATGAATAGTATGAATAACTTCAATGAAAATGTAAATACTGTACTGCTGTGACGTAAATAAATATTTTTTTCAATTTTTTAGCTGTCACGCGACTTTTAATTTTCCGAAACGTCACATAGGTATCTTCTTTCCCTGTAACTCTGACATCACTGCATCGAACGACTTTGACCACAGTTCCGAAGGGGTCTCAGGGGTGTTACCTTTATCTCGAGGGGGGAAATATAAACAATTTTCAAACAGGTATAATACTTTTAAATTTAAATTAAATAATTCGAATCTTCTACACTTTATTTACAAAGGGTTAGAGTTTCAAAAAAAGTGCAAAATGTTTGAAATACAATCACAATTTTAAAAATTATAAGCATATGAAAATATGTAATACATCTTAAATAATTTTTGCGTTGAGCACGCTATTTTCTAAAATAGTAGTCTCTGATGTATAAAACTTTATAAAATTATAAAATGTATCATACTTTTTAAGCCCTACATCATTTAAGAATAATATATCTTTTGTATTTCAAAATATTTGAGAAAAATTGAAATTTTTTTTTAAAAATTTAAAAATGTAATTTTTTTATTTTTAAAAAAAATATAATTTATTATTCTACTAATATAAAATCACTACAGTGTAATAAGGATACATTTAGCTTTATAAATCAACTTATAGCTATTAATTAAAGTTACTATTTTAGAAAATAGCATGCGCAACGTAAAAGTTAATTAATATTTCTTATAGAAATGTTTCTTATTTTCATATGCTTATAATTTTTAAAATTATTATATTTTTCTATTTTTCTATTTTCTATTTATATTTTTTATTATTTATTTTTCTGAAGCTTCATTCCTTTATAAATAATGTGTAAAAGATTCGAATTATTTCATTTTAATTTCAAAGAGTTATATATATTTGAATATTCTTTATATTTTCAGTCCTCTAGAGAGAAAGTTAACACCCCCGAGACCCCTTAAAGTGCAGTAGCTACCATTATTCCACACGAGGCTTACATTAATTGTTTCATTAACGTCCTACTTAAACACAATGCGAAGGCTATCAAGGCGAAGGATCTAGCATTTATGAACCATGTGATCAACTGATTAACATAAATACCTCAGCCAGAACCTCACTTTTCCAAATAAAAATAGACCCGTGAGAAAAAATGAGGAAATTTTCCGTGACAGATTAAACGTGCATTAGCCATGCTACATAGATAACTTTTAATGGCATCAGGACTCGAACCTATGGCTAGACAACAACAACCTTAGACACTAAATCGCGATCACGACCACTCGAATATCACTGCTATCTTCGACTGCTTGGAAAGTCAGACAAATTTATTTTAAGGCAGAGTTTCTTAAACTGTAGGTTGCACCCCTTTCCTAAGGGGATGTAATATCACTATGTGAGGGTCGCGAGCATATTGAAAAATCGAAAACAAAAGATTTAAAATCAATATTAATTTACTGATAGGAAGAGCAAATTAAAATTCTCAATCGTGCATAATAAAAATTAAATACACATTTACAATGATTAAATTTACATATAAATGTATCTGTACCGCACAATGTTTTCTGTAATTAATTTATCAATACATTAAAAACAAGTTTAATAATTAGTAGTGCCTTTTATGAGCTTTTGTCATATACAAAATTTAACACTTATCTTGATAATTTTTATCGTTTATAATTAAAATTCGCGCGCGTATTGTACCTTTAGCGCGTCAAAGTACATTTTTATTGAATTCCATTCATTGTTCTTATAGAAAACGCGGGGGGACTAAGAAAATTAATTCGGGTCGCAAATATTGAAAGTTTGAGAAGTACTGTTTTAAGGTATACAACAATTGAAATGTTAAACACGTTATGCATAAGAGTGTATGTTTTTTGTACCTCATAATCCTTCTACAGATAAAAATACCGATAGAACGTCATTTTTTTTTAAAAAAAAATAACAACTGACCATAATCAAAAGGCGGCAATCGCTTGAGCCAGTTTGTGCGATTGTATGTCACACACATTTATTTGTTTCGGGTTGTTGTTTGTACGAGTACTTGACAACGTATCTTTTAAATGTCATAGATGTGACCTACATTTGTGTATGGGCCCAAGACCTCAAGAAGTCTTAAGGTGTCCCTGTGTGTGTGTGTGAATAGAGTAAAAAAAAATTACTTTGAAGACGATTATGGATGCAAACTCGTTGCTTGTGTGTAATTAAGTTATGCGATCGAGTCCAGGTACCACTAAAAATCAGCTGTGCAGAAAGGCTAGTACCCATTAAATCTGTCTAGGCTCATAGGCCTTATGTTGGAGTGGCGTGGAAAGTGAGAAGCTATTTTAGGTATCGCTTTGTCAGATGCCTGTTGTAAGTTACAAGGTACATTGCCAATAGCTTTCGTGCTGTTTTAAAGTTAATAAAAAAATTATAAAATAAAATAAAGATGGTTGTTCATATGATTAGTCAACAATATCAAACAATTTCATTTATAAATGTACCCATTTAATAAAATACAACGAATCTCAAACATTCTCTTTTCGCACAGATTCCTCCTGTTCTCCCTATTGTTCTACCTGAAATCACCACCTAGCCCCTCTTGGCGACGAAAACCCATCCCTTGGCGTTGCCTGCAGTACGCTATGCGCGGCGACTCTATGCAACCCTTCATTAGGAAAAACGGTCTCTCTCAGCATACACACGCAGGGAACCGGTGGACGATTGCTGTCAGTGGGAAAACAACAACAACCCAGCGTGAGGAAGAGAGAGGATGCAGATGACGTGCTGCTTCAGGAATACCTACCCCCTGCTCTGATCACCTTCTCGGGTAAGCATTGTCTTTATCTCACCACCCCTAGTGATGTAGTTCTCGTTCCCTTGCTCTTTCTATCACGAAGGCTTCGCTCCATGGGCCTGTGGAGATTTGAAAACTGTTTGACCTTCTTGGTGCGTTCAGAAGTAAGTTTCCTATCCAACTGTCTTCTGTATGACATAATGTTCATGAATTGTCAGGATTTTAGGTTGAAAAATATAAATTCTCTTAATATATGATATTTTTAGTGCTGGTTGCTATGGTGTATCGCAGTAGGAGGTATTTTTTGGTGGGTAGTCCATAATGCTTTTGGATTATAATTGTTATATAATAATGATGGATCGAATGCATTATGTCATACGTAATACATAAAATAATGACTAGAAGTATCGACTATATTCCATATATTTTATTCAATGAATAATAAATTAAATATGGTTGTATTTTATTAATGAATAAATCAGTTTTTAAAAAAAAGTTTTAAAGTTTTTTTGATACCCCAAACATTACTGTCATGTTATTTCAACAAAATGACGATTCTATGTGAAAGTTGTTTAAATGACATAATCGATTACTGCAGATAAATAAATGGCAGACGATAAGTTAGATTGATTTTATTGTATTAAAATTTAGAATCGATTATTTTACTTCGTTCGATTGATATCGGACTTGCAGCTGAGTAAATTTCCGTTAAATATATAGAAAATTAAAATGTAAGAAACTTTTCAATAAAAAAAAGTACTCTGGTAATAACTCTTAATTATTCTGTTTACTTGACCTCATTTTATTTGCAAGAGCTCGTGCACAAGAAGAAAGAAATAGCTACTAAGAGTTCTGATCGTACTTTTTCAAATATTCCAAAGGGGGATTCAAATCGAGGTCTTTAATTTTGAATGGGTATATAATTTTGGAGATGGTTTCTAAGCATGTATTTAAAATGATGTTGATTATAGAACTTTTTTTCTTAAAATTACTGTCAACTATATTTTTCGCTTGAAAAATATACTTAGTTCTTATTGTGTTAAAATTTAGAACTGTTAATAATTATAAATTTAAGTATATTTTATTGTTGTGTGTTATAAAAAGAAATTCTCAGGAATAATACTATAATATTCAGTTCTGTGTGTGTGTGATGCAGTTAATGATAGAACATATATAAATATATTATTTTCTTTTGTTTAGAGCACATTAGAGCTTTAAAATGAACTTTAATCATTGTTCAGATCTTGGTTTTTAAAAAAATATTAATTAATAAATGATTTGTTATTTTCGAAGATTTAATAAACAAATGAAGTGTATTTGCTTCACAAACTATGTACTCATGATTCTAAATTTTAATGATTAAGTTTCCCGCAATTCAATTTCATGAGAAATAATTGTTCTCAATTCTTTTTTCTCTACTTGCAACACACACACACACACAAAACACTATATAATTCCAAGAAAAACTTCAACTGAAGAATGATCAAATTCAACTTTTTCAATCAGTTACAGAAACAGTTATTAGCTAAGCATAACAGCAAACGATTTATATATTCAGACAAATTTAATATTATAATTATTTAAATATAACCACCAAAAACGATTTATAAGAAAATATAAATTTAATCCATAAAAAAACATATTTTAATAATTTAAAAGTTTTTCTTTCCATTTTTGTGTTATTTTTAAGTAAAAATGTCGGAGAAAGTGCAATATTCAACAAAACATTTTCCTTTCTGTGTTCTTCATTTATATATTCTATGCACGATATTTAACGCCAACGAGAAAATTAAGGTAAAATATTAATAACGAATTATGCAATAAATGATTAGGTGAAAATACTTAATGTTTATAGTTAGATATTTTGTATAGTATGATAGATGCAACATAAGATTATAATTTTGTATTGTTGGGAGGCATTATTTATATTAATTATATATCTTTATATATTTATATTAACTCAGAATTTAGTTTCACTTTCATGAGTAATAACTGTGATAGTTGTGTGTGGGAGACAAAATTAATTACCGTAATTAAGTTTCACGCAACATAATTCTTCAAAACATGTGTTTGACTAATTTTAATTCTTGGCAATTTATTTAATTTTATATTGGTTTCATAGTAATCTTTTAACTTTTTTACAGTGCCGTAATTTTTTTAAATATTACCATAATATAATCTTTTTTTTAATTAACTTATTTTCAAAACAATATGTCAATGTATGAATTTAAAAAAAGCTGCAATCATATACTATCGGTTAAATTTGACAAGAGCAGCTTGGAATATTTTTAAATTTTGAATTGAAGTAAGATTATTATATAATAATTTAAATTTACGTTCTTTAAATAATATTACTTAATTTTATGAATGTATTTAATATGTTAATTATTATGCATCTTTTAAAATATTTTGAGTTAATTTATTATTTGCAAAACCTATATTTGATATACATTTCTTTTTAGATATTCTGAAAATTTTTTTTTTAAGTAATTGTCTTTCATTTAGCAGAGAGTATGAAAAGAAAAAAAAGTCTTCATATCTCAACTGAAAGATTAAATAACTTAATATTAGTGATTTTCCTTTTTTACAGTTATTTTTAGACACTTTCCATTTATTGAAAGAATCCAAAAAAAAACTCTTCTTCAAGAAAATTATTCAAAAGTGAAATCTCCCTCTGGAATCAACGCCTTATTAACACACAGAATATTTATTCGAAAAATTCAGACTTCCATAAACATTTTCTTCTCTGTAAGGAGGGGGAGATAGGATTCTAAATGTTTACACAAATTTCTGCGTATTTATCTCTAAAAGTGATTATACATTTACTTTCCCGTGAAAAAAATTAAATTTTACTACTAAACTTCTGAAAAAAATTAGAAAAACTGAATGTTACCGTTAAAAATTGACGGTACATTTACTGCTCATCACTTTTTGTTTTCTTATTTCTTCGCTGTGGCGTACGTAAGAGGGGGAGGAGAGGGGGGTTACAGCTCAGGTGTCGTCCTCGTCACTTGACAATGGTTAAATATTACGAGGTCCGTCTCGAAAAGCCCTCGTGTAGCTGAACAGTGTGACTTTAATATTCACTCACTCACGCACGCAAGAGGGGAAGGGGCTCAACCTCCAATGACTAATAGACCAAGTTTATAATTTTTATCGTCGTTTAATTTTTTCGTCTGCGTGTTTTTTTAAAAAAAATATAATGTCCAATAAGTATAATGAACCTCTTTCGTGCTTCGGCTGCGATACAATGACTGTACCAAGCAATTCA
>BMAV01001810.1:53106-76864 GCA_019973955.1 Trichonephila inaurata madagascariensis
GGAGCAGTGGCTGTAACTTTTAATCGTAAATTGAGGGGTTAAACGAAATCATATATTTTTCTCAATATGTACCACTGGACTCGTGTGGATGACCTCGTGAGCATTCGAATAATCAATAAGCTCAAAAACATAGCAAAATATAGAGACGTCCACTTTCAGTGGATCCCTTCCCATGTTAACGTTCCTGAAAATGGAGTCGAGTATTTCTTTACCAAAAGAGGCTGCTCTGAGATTGCGACCACTGATTATGCACTCGCATGTCGAGAAATTTACTATTTATTGAAAATCAAGGACAAGCAAGTCTGGATAGCCCCTCCCGACAATTCCAGGATTAGTAGGAAAAGCCCTAGTGGTGCTTTGGAATTTGACGGAAACAGAAACGATCAAACGGCTGTGTCCAGATTGCTCAGGGGCCCCCTGAACATATCCTCGATTGCTTGGGGTTAGCATTGGAAGACGTCCATGCGAGTCCACTTCTGGCGCTGGACTTGGCTAGGGTTAACGGTCTCATGGATCTGATCTGGCTGCCGCTAGATCCCGAAGGATTGGACACATCAACAACAATAACAATATATTTTTCTGAAAAGGATAGTTTTGGAATGTATGTTTGGAATTTACGTTGTCAAATCAGTGTATAAGTGTTACCAAAAGATAATTTTACAAGAGCAGAGGAAACTGAAAGTGACCGTGGTAGCCTAGTGGTCATCGTCGGGTCATGGCCGTGTCATGAGGTCGATCCCCAGTGTCCCTGAAGATTTGCCTTGTAGAGGGGCTGATGCTCGTTAAATCTATCGAGGCTTGAAGTTCTCCAGCTGGAGTGGACTGCAAAATAGGAGATGAGGTACCAGCTCAAGTGTCGTCCTCGTCACTTGACCGACGTTCAAAATTACGACATCTTTCGCCAGTAGTCCTCGTGTTGCTTTAGAGTACGACTTTAATTTTCGCCACAGATTGTTTTAAATCAGTGCTTTTTAAAGTTGGAGTATTCTCGACCCAATATTCAATCATAATTTTCATCGCGCCCCCTCCCCTCATGCAATAACAATGTATTGAATTGAATAATACTATACTTTGACGCTAAGACTACAATACGATTTTAACCTCTTAAGCACCATCGACGTAGATAAACGTCTCGCTAAGGAAACACTTTTATCTACGGCGTAAATAAACATATATATCATCCCGGACGTATCTACGGTCTTTTGTGTGCACTGCTATGCATAAAATTATTCTGAAGGCTTGGGAATGCGATAAAAGGTCCTTGACATTGTTCGCGAAGGATTTACTTATTTCAGATTATTTTTTGCTTCTTTATTCCCCCCCCCAATACTCGCGCCTACGTGAAAAACGGTTGGCATTGGGAAGCGAATAGCTTAATTTTTAATCAGCACTTAAGGGTTTCATTATAAATCGTACAAATAATCAAGATAAGTGTTAATTTTTTTGTTTTTAATTATATATATGAAAAGCCCATGGAGTCACTGGTATTTAATAAACTTGTTCTTAACTTAGTATTCTTAAATTAATTATAAAATACATTGTGTAGCACTGATACATGCATAAGTCTAATTATATTCTTGTAAATGTGTATTTTATTTTATGTCTGAAAGTATTATATTTATTTACATTCAGTAAATTAATTTTTTTTAAATAATCTTTTGGTTTCAACTTTTCAATATGCTTGCGCCCCCTTCGTAGATTTGTTACGCCCTCCAAGGGAGGCGCGCCCCACAGTTTGAGAAACGCTGTTTTAAATACATAATTTGTGTATTGCTTGATCTGATCTTTTTTTATTAACGTCGCTGAATCTACATAAGTACTTTTGATGACAGACCTTGTAATTTTGAACCTAGATCAAACGACGAGGACAGCACTTGAGCTTGCATCCCACTTTCCAAATTTCCACACTATTTGCTGAACTCTAGTTTGTGTGTTGTAAATTATAATTTTTATAATTTCAGTAAGTAATACTAATTATTACGGTGAAAGTTTTCTTTTTTTTCTTTTATCTATTTTTCATTTTTATGATCTAAGGCCGGAGTAGACATTAAGTCGATCGCGATCGACCGATGGACCATCAAGTCATTTTGAGAGGACCGCCTTTCACTAAGACCTAATAATCATTTTCAAAGGAAGGTGAAGAAATAACAGTATTTATTCGAATCTAAACCGCCATCGATTCTAAGTCTTGCCCCAAATTCTCAATAAGATTTTGTGAAAATTGAAAAATAGTCTAAAATGGGTTTATTGACGCCCAATTTTATACGAAATTAAAATAAATTTAAAACGAGAACTAATAAGACATGAATAATTAGCTATTTTATCAGTATTATACCTTGAAAAATTATATATTCACCTTGAAAAAATTAGAAGTAGCCCGTACCACACATGGAAAAGTCTGCACACCCTTGATCTAAGGTATCTGACTGCATTATAGAAACTGTGATTTTGGAAAAGTGCATAAATGAATAATTTTTTTTTATGTTTAGTATCACTTGAATTAGAATACACATATAAAATTGCTTTTAGAATATTATTTTAGTAAAATCTTATGTAAATGCAATTTTTGGCATAGCAAAAAGAAAAAAAAGGGATTAAAATATAACATATTTTCCTTTTATGGAAAATATTTCTCTAATAATATTTTGCATTCATATAGTTAATTCAATTCTTACTATTAGCTCACAATCTCTATATATTTATTTATATATTTATTTATTTATCTTGGTGGAATTTTCAATCGTTAATAAAATACATTTTAAAGCGCTCCATTGAGCTGAAATTTTATATACAGGATTATTTTGGATGATAATACAATAATATAATAATAATTAATAAATATTAATGGATTAAAACTAATTATTTAAAGAATTACAAATACAGCCACGTTAGCATCCTTTTTGGTGACTTAGCGACCCTTTTGGCGACTTGGGTCAAAACTTGAAAAGGTTTTTTTTCTCACGTGTTAAAGTATTCAGTTGAACTGAAATTTATATATACGATTGTTTTGGATGACAATGCGATACTTTAATGATAATGAATAAAAATTACCACTTAATGTTATGATTCTGTCTTATGTATATACATATTTTTATTAATTGTATCTATTTAATAAAAAGTAGCTAAAATAAAATTTTTCTTTGTTGATCTAAGTAGGAATTGACTTAAAAATATTTTTTTATTGTACTTGTTTTTTTTTCTCTATACCGTGAACTAGGAATTTTGAAAAATTCACGTTATTTTCAGAGCTATGATCTGACCAAATAATAACGGGTGCTTTTGTTTAAATTTCTCTATATTGATATATTAATATATGAATCCACTTCTAAATTATATATTTCAAAAATCCTAGAGTAGGCTCTGGACAGAACTCTTAACTATATACATATAGGCAAAATATTATTACATAAGTACTTTCCATAAAGGGAGAATATTTTGAAAATATGTCTTTCTTTCTTTATTTTTTGCATTTGCATAGTTTTTCTTGCAATCATATTCTGTAAACAATTTCATATGTGTATTCTAATTTAAAGAACACTAAATATTAAGCAAGTAATACAAAAAAAAATTTTTTTTAAGCCAATTCCTTCTTAGGTCAACAAAGAAAAATTTTATTTTAGCTAATTAAATTTAATTAATGAATTAAATATCTGAAAAAAAAACTGTATTAACATCAAGTGTCATCCACTACAAGTTTAAAAAAAATATTTGAACTTGAGTGGATGAAGTAAAAAAATAAGTATTTGAAGTCAAGAAAAAGTTCGTTAGAAAAACCTACTGGAGCCATTTGTTGCAGTTAATTCTAAGTTCATGAAAAATAACGCAGAATAAATTTAAAATTAAAAAAATAAAATTTAATGAATGAAATAATATTTGAAAAAACAGTATTAACATCAAGTGGTATGCGCTACAAGTTCAAAAAAATGTATTTGAACTTCAGTGGATGAATAGAAAGTATTTTATTAACGACTGAAAATTTGAACAATATATATATGTAGAGAGAGAATGAACTAACTGTGTGTGTAAGAGAGAATTGAAAAAAAATGAGATTCATTTGTACGCTTTTTAAAAAATCAGGATTCTTAATTTAGTCAGATACTATTAAATATAAGAAGAATTTGTTGCTATAAATGCTTTGTAACTTCGATGAATATAATGTGTATTCAAAGGAAGGTTTATAAATGTTAAATGTTTTTCTTTTATCAATGTACATCAAATAAGATGAGAAATGAGTTTTCAAAAAGTATTACTTCACGTTTTCCAACTCTAAGAAATCATTTTAGAAATCTTTGAAATTCTTCTGAATAGAACAGTTTTCTTCTGAACTTTTGTTTATTTAACTATACAATAAAAGCTGATGGCGCAATAACCTATTTTCCCGGGAAGCTTTTCAGGAGAAAATGTTTGACTGGAAGCGAGTGCGTGTTGCGCAACGGAGAAAATTCCAAGAACTAATATGATTATATTTCCCTTTTCAAAAATTAAATTAGTTGATTAAGTGAAATAAGCAGAAAGCTTTTTTTTCTCTCTCTCTCTGATCAAGTAAGTTGCACAACATCTTGCGGAATTTCTGATTCAGTGAAATAACATAAAAGATACCGCGCCAACGCGCTGCTGGATGTAGCTATTTCTAAAATGATTCTCTTTTTTGATAATTATGCTTTTTGAATAATGAAGTGTTTAATATTATTATTCGAAACTTTCTAGTTTTTTGTTTAGGTTCAGTTACTCAATTTTGAACAACTTAGCTTTTATATAGAAAGAGTAATTTTTTTTAAAAAAAATTATGAATTTTTTTTAAAGCAAAAGCTCAAGGATGAAAACTTTGTCTCGAGAGCTGAAAATATAAACAATTTTCAAATAGATATAATACTTTGAAATTAAAATGAAATAATTCTAATCTTTTACACATTATTTATAAAGGAACGAGGCTTCCAAAAAGTGTAAGATGTTTAAAACATAATCATAATTTTAAAAATTATAAGTATATGAAAATAAGAAAAAATTTTGTAAGAAATATTATATAAAATAGTAGCTTGATATTTTCTAAAACAGTAGCTCTAATTACTAGCAATAAGTTGATTTATAAAGTTAAATGTATCCTTATTACACTGCAACTATTTTTATATAAATAGAATATAACAAATTTTATTTTTTAAAAATAAAAAAAATACATTAAATTTTTTTAAAAATTTTAATATTTTTCATGTATTTTGAAATGAATAAGACATATAAAACTAAAATTAGTTAGGGTTTCAAGAGTCGGATACATTTATAATTCTACAAAGTTTTATACATCAAAGGCTACTATTTTGGAAAATAGCATTCGCATCGTAAAAATTACTTAATATTTATTACAGAAATGATTTCTTAGTTTCATTAGCTTATAATTTTAAAAATTATAATTATATTTGAAACGTTTTGTACTTTTCTGAAACATCTTTCCTTTATAAACAATGTGTAGAAGATTCGAATTATTTAATTTTAATTTCAAAGAAGCATATCTATTTGAAAATTGTTTATATTTTTAACCCTCGAGACAAAATTATATAGCACTCCTGAGACCTCTTAACTGTACTCTAATTTAAACCTATTCTTGTTTGAATTCAATCTTATGCATATAAAATAGTCCACTTATTTTAATATTTAATAATAAGATTTTAATATACTACAGTGGTGTATCCAAAAGTGGAAATATCAGTAGCTCTCAATTATTTTTTAAGCTACTAAAGCAGTGATTTCCAAAGTGGTCTATATGGACCCCTAGGGGTCTATGACGACCTGCAAGGGGTCCACGTCAGCGAAAAAATAATTTGGATGTCCATGGGGTGTAAATGGGGTCTATGATGTTGGCTCTCATTAAACCAAATCATGATTTTAATTTTAAAAGAAAATTTAGTCAAGTGGAAACCAGATTTTATCTATTTAATAGATTTATTTATTAATTTTAATGAGGCTACTTTGCAGTTACAAGTCGACAGCATAAATTTCATTAAAACAAGGACCATCTCCGCCATTTTGGCTTTAAAAAGACATACCAGTTATTTATCACGAATGATGGAATATCGTGAGAAAATTTTTAATTACTTTCCTCCATTTAAAACCTTTTTTTTTGTTGCTTAGTTATTTTATTTATTAATTAAATGTTAATTTAATTAATATTTTTTTTTAGTTTTAAACTCTATACTTCACTTTAGTTAGAAATTTAAATCGCTTAAAGTAAGTAGATCTATACCAGCTGTCAAAAAGACATTTAAATTTGTAAAATTGCAAAAATTCAATATTAGATAAACAGGGGTCTACCCCAAACCGAAAAACATGGCAGGGGGTCTACGAGACAAAAGTTTGGGAACCTCTGAACTAGACTAACGTGGATTTAGTGGATTTTAACTTCACGATTTTGAAAATGTTTCACTTAAGGCAACGTAGATACTATTGGCGATGAATCTCGTCATTTTGAGCAATGAACTTGTGACAAGGAGAGGGGGAGTGATACTTAAGCTAACCTCGTGCCATGAGTTCGAGCCCTTGTGCCGTAGAAAACCCAGCCGTAATAGCCTAGTGTCAAGATAACGGATTCGTGGCTGGTGTATCATGAGTTCAGCGTATCATGAGAGAGCGATGAAATAGATCTGAATTATCGTTCATTTACTGGAATGAAAAATATTCTAAGATTTTGAACAATTTCATTTTTCTTGCGTAACCCTGTTTCTTGTTCTGAAATATTAATTAATCCCTGAAAAAACTTTGAAATTTGTTGTGTATTAATTTTATAACCGGCTGGCTGGGTAGCGTAGTTGGTTAGGGGCTGACCTTGTTTGCCCAGATTTGTGGGTTCGACCCCAGCCGAAGTCGATGGCTTTTCATGATGCAAAAAATCGACAGCATCTATGTCGTATGATTATGCGGCATGCTAAAGATCCCTAGAGTGCCTGTTTGGCTTGGGTACTCTCGTAAAAATTGAATTCCTAGTACAATTTCGCATCTTCAGAGCTCAGGTGTTTTCTTCTAGTGAAGAAATTGGTGTCCAACTATGTGGTGCCACACTATAAGAGTGATATCAACTCCTGGGGAATGTACTAGGTCTACAATGGTAATTATCAATCCGCAGCTCCATTTGAAAGAAAAAAAAATATGAAATAAATTTGAAGATAATGTCTTTTCTACAAGGAAAGAAACAAAAAGAAAAAAAACCATTGCAAATATACTTTAAATTTAGATGATTTAAAACTGTTTTTTTAATCACAATTTATCTTGCGCAATAATAAAAAATTATTATATTTTTTTTTAAATAACATTTCTTTAACTTTTTTAATAAAAAAAAAATTAAACTTTCAAAAATAATTTTTTTTAAAAAAAATATTTAATTTTAAATTTAATTATTATTTTACAAATGCTATATTATTTTGTATTTTTTTCACAAGTTTTTTTTTTTTTTAAATCTTGAATTATAATTTGATAAAAAAAAACAACAAAAAAAAACTGTATCTAAAAACAGTTTCACAAATGCCAACAAAAAATTGTACTTATTTACTTAATTTCTAAACTTATCTTTTGCGCAACCCCTTGCCTGCGTTTTCTCATCCCCCTATTAAAACAAATTACATAACTCTGTTTATTATTGGCCCTGTTGTATCCAAAAGACTACACAAAGATCACCCGATAACGAATAAACATAACGGAAACACCACGATAACCTCACTCCAGCACAAACTTTCCACACCAGTTCCCCCTGAAGTACAAAGTCAATGTTTTCTGGAAGAGAACAGCCTCCTATCATGAAAACCCAGCCAAGGAACGATCTTGAGCTTCGTGGAATGCGCGTTTTATCGGGTGTAGTCATAAAACCCCTCCCCTCCCCATCCTCCCTCTCATCGGCCTTAATTAAGCGAGCTTGTTTCGAGTTTATCTTATGATAAAAACCAATGATCGGCTGCTACTAACGAGGAGTGTCATTGATACAGGGATGAGATATCGGGGGAAGGCGCCAGAAAAGAGGCAAAGATGTATCGTTTGGTGCGTTTTATGAGATGAAAATATCGGAGATGGGTGATTAGCAAAAAGGGGAAGTGCGTCGCCACAATTTTTCTCCGAGGATGTTGCAGAAACTTCCTCCCAGTGATCAGCCTGTCTTTGTGACTGATATGTCCCCGGGAAAAATCGTTACATTTTAATTGAAAATGTTTATTAACCGCTTAAGGTATCCGACTACGCTCGGAACCATGCTTTTAAAATAGTGCATAAACAGATAATTTTCATGATATTTAGCATCACTTAGATTAGAATGCATGTATAAAATTGTTTTAGGGACATTATGACGAGAAAAAAAAAATATTTAAATATAATATTTTGGCAAAATATTAACTTAGAATAACCCTTTTTCAAAACGTTCTCCTTTTATAAAAAATGCTTCTTCTATAATAATAATATTTTGTGTGTGTGTGTGTGCTTATGTAAAGACTTCTCCAGAGAGTCTGAACAAGGATTTTTGAAAAAATTCACATTTTCAGAGTTACCAAACATTTAAATAATTATCGGTGTTTTTTTCTTAAAATTTCTCCCCTCTGTTGTAGTGAAATATAAATAAATCCACTTCTAAGTTATATATTTCAAAAATTCTAGTTCAGCCTCTGTACGGAGGTCTGAGCTATATACACAGGCAAATTATTATCATAATAGAAGCATTTTTCATAAAAGCAGAATGTTTTGAAAATGGGTCATTTTATGTTCATTTTTTATCAAAATATTGTACTTATAAATAATTTTTTTTTATTCTAATAATATTCTCAAAACAATTTTACATACGTTTTCTAATCTAAGTGACACTGAATATCATAAATATTATCCATTTATACGCTTTTGCAAAATCACGGTTCCGAACGTAGTCGGATATCTTAAGTGCCGCAGGCGTATATATCCGTCTTGCTCAACCGGTGCGTTGTGTGTACCGGACGTATATATACGTCCACCCGAAATGCGATTCTTTCTTTCTTTCGCTGCTATCAGTAAAACTATTCTGCACAGGCTGTGGAATGCAATGAAATGACCTTGGCAGTGTTTGCGAAGGATTTGCTTATTTCAGAGTAAAATTTGCTTATTTGTGCCTTTTTCCCCTTTCACCAATATACCACATACGAGTGCCTACGTGAAAAACGGTGCCGCTGAGGGGCGAAGTGTGTGTGTGTGCGTAACTTTTAATCGGTAGTGAAGGCATTAACGTTGCATTTCGTTAATTCACACTCATGTGACAAGATTGACACATGAGATGACACCACACCCTCCAAACTTCCACACCAAGCCTTCATAAGGACGGCTGTGGTAGCATTTCGAAACATATGAGAGCTAATGACGACGTAGTCGTGATTTTAAACCACGGTCATGTGGTGCCCAACTCTCCAAACTTCCACACCAAGCCTTCGTAAAAACGGCTGTGGTAGCCTAGTAGTTACAGTCATGAGCTCGTGCCTCGCGTGTCATTAGTTTGAACCCTAGTACCACTGAAGATCCGCCGTGTACAGGATTTGAGATGCACGTAGTTTGTGGTACATTAAAATCTTGACTGTGGCGTGGTGTGGTAGCTCGTGTCCTCCTAGTCATTTGACTTTGTCTCAAAATTGCGAGAGGACCGTCGGAAAGAAACATTTTATTTTTATTATTATTTACGTTTCCTGTCTTTTTTTCTTTCTTTTGGTCTGTTTGCTGCATTTGTATTGGATAATTTTGTTGTTTTTTTTATATGTATTTGTAAGAAAGTATTCCTTCTTCCACCTCTCATAACCCTTATGTTTTCTTTTTTTATTATTATATTTGCTTTTTATTTTTGCATTATGTTCACATACACGTATCCATATCGTGCAGTTACCTTTAAATTTGTATTTTGTTATTTCACTGTCTTTTGCTGTTTAAAATGTTAACTTAGATTTTTTTTTTAAAAAATAAAGACTGGACGTTGGTTGTGTTTTCCGAGGGATTGGTTTGCAGCTCTAAGCCCTCTTCGGGTGCGCTCGGTTCCCTTGGGGCATTCCGCCAACAACGCTCGTGTTGCTTTATATAGTGCGGATTTAATAAAGATTGAATCACATTTCTTCGGACTTTGAGCCTTTGATACATTTAACGATACATTTTCTCTACGTGGTGGGTTATCAGCGGCGTGGTGTGGTATTTTGGAGGGGGAGTGCGAGCTCAGGTGTCGACCTCATCACTTTTGGCTTTGGTACAAAATTACGAGGTCCGCTGCCAGTAGCCCTCATGTTGCTGTATAGGGCGACATTAATAAACGCTCACTCATGGATTCTTAAAGACTTTGAGCTGTGCCACATTTAACGTGTATCAGCTCCTCTGCTCGATGTATCTTCAATGGCATGAGGACTCGAACTCCTGACTCGACCATTCGTGATCACGACCAATCGGCTTCCGAGGCTACCTTTACATTTATGCTCAAATTTTAATGGAACATATTACGAGTAGGAAAATCAAAAATCTATAGGATTCCCCTTGTTAATATTTTTTTAAAAGGAATATTGTTACGAATTTTGTATAAAATAGTGTAAATAATTTGTAATTGGATGTGTAATGCATTTAAAATATTCTATGTTGAATTTAATTTATGTTAAAATTGTAATATTTGCAAGCAATGCCGTCCCTTTCGATATAATGATGATTCAATGGGAACTTGACGAAATCTTGACGATAGAGCCAAGTTGGCATCATTTTTGGCGACTAAGTTAGTGACTGGGCGACACCATGTTGGCAAGTTCGGAACCCTATGGATTCTTCTAGAAATTAGTGGAGACGCAAGCTGATCTTTATCGAATTATCCACGAGGCCTACAAATAGAGAGATGCTCGCTGAAAGTCAGTTAGTCTTGTTTTGATCAGCGATTAGTTAGCATTGTTTTGACAAGCGCGATTAGTAGTCTTACCTTGACTGTTGAAGCGATTATGAATTACTTCGGCTGTTGAACGAGCGATTGCTTGTGAATAATCTTTTACATACCTGTATTTTAGACACTGATAATTGTGTCTGAATGCTGTTAAAGGTGTGAAGACCTTCTGAGACTTATTCTGCGAATATTTCTGCTGAATTCTGTATTTCAAGGATTGGAGTTTCGAAAATAAATTCTTATCGCTCTTAACGAACTGCCTTGTTCTTTGTGACTGATTTTCATAAAATCCTCGAACCCCGGATCTACGTAATAATATATATTAATAGAACAAATAGGCCAATATTTTGTTATTAATTCATATTCTTTTACTAAAAAAGATATATTTAAATGTATGGCTATTATATGAGTATGACTTGAACTGAACTATGATCCAACTAAAGTGTCATCCTCTTCACTTGACCATGGTTCAAAATTACGAGGTTTGTTGCCAATAGCCCTTTTGTTGCTTTATAATACATTTTTAATAATCACTCACTCATTCCTAAGTATGACTATTGACATGAGATATTGCCGAATATTGCCTTTTTCCTACAGTTTTTCTGAATGCAAAGTAATTTAAGTAGTACGATGTTCTTACAAACTCAAACTCAGTGGCGCAACTGCCCATAAGGGCCAGGGCCTACTGTGCCCATCCCAGTATACGTGACCCTTGGGCGCTGAGGGTCATGAGCAGATGTTCCGATCAGGTAGTCAGTCTGAAGTGACACCCCCAGTGTTAAGTCCCCGAGCAACTTTTTTATTCATTTATCTACCCACTGCAGTAGAGATGAAAGGCTGAGTCGGCCTTGCCCAGCCCGGGAATAGAACCCAAACCTGGGGTGTGGAAGCGCGACACGCTACCACTCGACCACTGTGCTTTATACGATGATTTTATTCTTAATTATTTCTGAATGTAAATTCTCACGTTAGCGGGATGTTGAAGTCAGAAGATGAAGAAGGAAGAAGAGTTTTTGTGCTATCCTTTTTGTTGCGGCTCCCCACCAGGTGGCGCTACAACATATTAACCTCTGTATCGTTCAAACAATCGGCAAGTTGCCAACATGGTTGCCAAAAGTGATGCCAACTTGGCTCTATCGCCAATGTTTCGTTATGTTTCCATTGAATCACCATTATAATGTAAGGAACTGCGTTGCTTACGAATATTACAATTTCAACATAAAATGAATGCAACAGAGATGTATAATAGATATAATTATCATAGATATCCAGATACAAATTAGATATAAATCGAGATATCCAGATGTAAATTATTTACACTATTTTAAGCGTTTATTACACAAAATTTGAAATAATGTGTTACTTTTGCTGAGCAGAAGGAAGGTATTTTCAAAAATCGATCCACAAGAGAGTTACGAAGCGTTATAAATAAAAAAAAATCCTTTTTATCTGTTATTGTATCTACAAACATAAAATTTAACAGATATGGTGGTTTTTTGTTCAGCTGAGATATGCAAAAAGCTTTTTTTTTTTTTTTAATTTACGATTTACATAAAATAAACTCATTAAAAACTTCTTTATCGTATCTGTATTGTTTAATTTTTAAATTCCCCCCGTGCGAAGAACGGGTATACCAGCTAGTATAATATAAATAGCAAAATTTTTTAAATATATATTCTTGTTTTACGCAATTTTTTTTTTCCTTTAGTGAATTTTTGTTTTATTTTAGGGAAAGGATATTTTATATCGAATTTCGCTAGCATTAAATCTATTTATCAGCGAATCATTTCAATTCACACTCGGTTTTGACATGAAAGTACACTTTTTTTTAGTCTTTCTTTTGATTTTTTTCTGTGAAAAAAAAAAAGGATAAAGTATTTTATTTCGAAACTGGATGTTATTTTTATTTCAAAACCCTAAACTTGAGCTATATTTATTTTACCCTCAAAGGCAACATTTTCTCAACCTATCAAATTTTTGAAAAATGATGTAATACTCTCAAAGATATCTGTTTATTACTTTTATGCTAGAACGAAGGTAAAAGCACCATAGAATTTATAGCAAAATATTTTTTTTTAAAAAAAAACTATCGCATGCTTTCATTTAGTGTTGCAAGATATATTTAGAATTTTTATTTTTATTTTTACTCAAATAAAAACAAAAATTGATATGTTTTATCCCTTTCGCGACTAAGGGAAATATTTCCCCCATTTTAAAATTGGGGATTGTCGTATTTAATTATTATCTTATCTGCATTTTTCAATACCTACTATTAGTTCACTTACTCTCTCTCTCTCTGTCTCTCTCTCTCTCTCTCTATATATATATATATATATATAATATATATCTTGTTTAAATTTTCAATCATTAATAAAATACTTTTTATTCATCCATTCAAGTTCAAATACATTTTTTAAAACTTGTAGTGGAAGACACTTGATGTTAATATGGTTTTTTCAAATATTTTAATTCATTAATTAAATTAAAAAATGAATAAATAGTAACAAACAAAAATAATAGTCCAACAGCATATATAGAAAGGAAATTTTTTGTTGTGTCACTGTAGCGCGATGGATAGCGCGTTGAAATTCTAATCCAAAAGTCGTGGGTACGAATTCCACCAGGAATGGCCTAATTTCTGAGAATGTGATTTTTTTTTACTGTACTATTTCATTAGAATAATTAAATTTGATTAATGAATAAATAGTAACAAACAGACATAATTGTCCAATACCCTATATAGAAAGGAAAATCAAAAATTGTAAGGAAAATCGCTTTCTATTTTGTCACCTAATAGTGTGATTCTGTCATATGTATATACATATTTACATTAGTTGGTACTATTTAATGAAAAGTAACTATAAAAAATAAAATTTTTCTTTGTTGACCTAAGTAGGAATTGACTTAAAATTTTTTTTTTATATTACTTGTTTATTATATATACAGAATGTCAAAATACAACGCATGGCGAATATGTTAAAACTAATACCAAAATATTTTTGTTATTTTTTTTCAATTATTCACCGTCTAATTTAAATAATTATTTTTAAAAAAATATTTCTCTTTTCAGCATACTCCTATAAAACTTAAGAGGTATATTGACCTATGAAATTTATTTCGATATGTAATAAGTATATTAAGTCAAAGCAGATTTATATTTCCAAATTTAATCTGAGTGAAATTATTCATATTATTGCTAGAAAACGAAAAAAATATATATATTTATCGAGTATTTTAAAAATTTTGTCTAATATTTCATAAATATTTGTAAATAGCGGTAACATATATTTATATAGAATTCCCGTATATCTATATTATGCACAAATCGAAAAGTTCTCTGCAATTTTGCAGGAAACCAACTCATGGAATGCTCACTCTATTGTAAAAACATTTATCGTTTGCAGGTGTTCTAAAGCATACGTGCGTGACAAGTCACATTGCGCATGCGTAACAAACGAATCCTAATAGGTTATGTATTGCAGGTGCTTTTAAACCTGCAGCTGTTTTACTTTTCTGACTTTGAAAAAAAAAAAAAACTTTTGAATTCACTGAAACTTGACTTGAAATGCTTGACAAAACGTTTGACTTAGAAATTTTTGTAGCAAATTTTTAAGGGGTGGGGGAGGAGGAAACAGTACACAAAAATTTCTGATGTGTTATGGTTATATTTATTTATTAAAGAATACATGAAGGGTTTATTGAGCTTTTTTTGATGCTGTTGTTTATGTAGAAAATATAAATGAAAGAATTGGTTTAAAAGATAGCTTTCATTTAAATTTACAAAACAGCAATACTTTTTTCCCCCGTGATGTGATACAGTATAAGTTGTATTCGGTGCATTATGGCAGCGGTAGCCTTGAGGTCCGGGACACGGACCCCTGTTCGGTGTGTCATGAGTTCAAGCCCTAGTGCCAATGAAGACCCACCTTGTAGAGAGTCTGGTTCACTTTAAAACTGTAGAGGCTCAAAGTCCTCACGTTGACTGGGTGTGGAAGTTAGGAGAGAGGGTGACAACTCTAGTGTCGTCCTTGTCACTTGACCGAGGTTTAAAATTAAGGGATCCGTCACCAAAAGCCCTCATGTTGCTTTAGAATACGCCGTAAATAAAAATCAAATCAAAGTAGTTGAAATTGAAGAAAAAATTTAAATATGTTCAAAGCATTTTCTTATAAGGTTCATTAATTTTTAAAAATTAATAAAGAATTTTTCACATGATGTACAAGAATTTCTCCTTTATTTTATGTACAGAATAATGGAAAAATAATGAAACTTCTCTTAATTTGTATATAAATATTAGTAACTTTATTTTTTTGCACGCTTGATTGAATACACAGTGCCTGAAATATTCTAATTCATCCCTCGTTAATCGTAATAAAACATGCAAATTTATGCACCTCATTGGAATTATTTATTTATTTATTTATTTTTGCATGGAGAAAGACAACTTGGAAAAGCAATAAAAATTCTTTTGTGTGCGTGTGTATTAATACATTCACTCAGTCGTAATTTATTTGATATAACTCGAAAAAAGAAAAGATATGATCATTTTTATTTTAAAACTCTAAGCACTTAAATAAAATAAAATATTTAAAAGGAAAAAAAAAACACGAAAGCTAAAAATGTATAATGTTCTGGTATTAAAAGTGAAAATTTTCATGTTTATCCCTAGTGTTCCTTAAGGTATCCGACTACGTTCGGAAACGAGATTTTATAAAAGTGCATAAATGGATAATTCTCATGATATTTAGTGTCACTGAAATTAGAATACATGTATAAAGTTGTTTTAAGGACATTTTGACAAAAAAAAATTATTTAATTACACTATTTTGGCAAAAAATTAACTTAGAATAACCTTTTTTCAAAATATTCTCCTTTTGTAAAAAATGCTTCTATCATAATATTTTGCCTGCATATAGCTCAGACTATATTTACAGAGGCTCAACTATGATTTTTGAAAAATTCATGTTATTTTCAGAGTAACAACCCATTGAAATATATATAATTATCGGCGCTTTTTTCTTAAAATTTTTCCTCTCTGTTGTTGTAAAACATGGATAAACCCACTTCTAAGTTATATAATTCAAAAATTCTAGTTGGGCCTCTGTACAGAGGTCTGATCTATACACAGGCAAAATATTATTATAATAGAAGCCTTTTTCACAAAATTAGGACATTTTGAAAATGGGTCACCAACAAAAGACCATATTCAACTAAAAAAATGTTCCACCAAATTTTAGTTAACTTTCGTAAGAAACGTATATCTGATCTAAACAAAACACCGCAAATGGAAGAAAACAAGAAAAAAGGGGTGAGGTTGACTAGAAGAATGTTCGAAAACAGGAATAAATTGCTAGGACATCCCGGAAGAACATCTCATCGGGGTTTACCAAAGCCAGGAAAACAAACCCCGTAAGAGAAAGAGGAGATTACTTGTTTACCTCGCGGTCGCTTACCTTCAAAAGATAAGCTCTTCAGAGGCAGAAGGATAAAGGAAGATAAGCTCCCGAAAGGTATAGGAATAAGGAAAGATAAGCTCCCTAATATTTGAATGAGAAATTCATTCACGAAAAAGATTTTTATTTTGTGTGTGTGTGTGATTGAATGAAGTTGATTCTTGGGGTTTCCATTGGATACGTTGGTGTGTGTGCGTATTTTTATATGTGTATTGTGATGTCAAGTTGCAAAAAAAAATCTTAATTACTCAGCATGTCAAATAAAGCCTCCCCATGCAACCGCAACTCACACATTTTTAGCCACACTGCTGGAGAGGTTAGACCGCAAATGTCAACAACACATTTTCGCTCTCCGTCTCCAAGTGTGCATTCGTCTTCAACTCAAGGGGGTGTAGCAAATACCACAGGAATGCCCTCCCACTTATTTCTTACTCATGAAACACTTAAGGAATACCTAGTGTTTCGAAGATTTTCTTGAAATCTTCTTGTACATATATATATATATATATATGCTTTTTGTATATATATATATATACATATATATATACAATCGAACCTCTATATTACGAATTTTTCTGTATAGCAAAATTTAACCTTGAACATTTCACGATTTTCTTCGTAAAATAACCTCTCTATAGCGAAGTGCATTTTTTAAATAACGAGCTTTTTCTTTTGTGATTCAATATTTGTTCACTTTTTTTTAAAAGTATTTCCGAAAAAATTTCAAGTTATTCTCTCTTTAACACATTTTATGGTGGTCATAAATCTTGAACTGGTTTTATGAGATCTTAACTCGCCGAAAGCAATAGAATTCTGGACGTTTCATTTAAGAAGTGCAAACTTGAACCCCAATTGCCCAGTTCGCTAGAAGCATCTTCGATATACTCTTTCACCCTCAATGGAGTTGTCCCGTGTACCCGTGTTCTAATTATAAAATAATGTATGTTTAATATTACTTGTATGATTTAAATTGTAAAAAAAATGTCCTTACAATTCATTAATTTTAAAATAAAATTATTTTCTTAATGTTGAAAATACAGTGAATTCTTCGACATTCTTTTTTCTTGTTTTCCTTGCAGTTTTTCTTTCTTTCTTGATAGATAAGGTATTTAAAATAAACATATATTAATTTAAAAAGAGGTGCGAATAATTACTTTTTTTAATATATAATGTTCATGAATTAAATTTTTTTTATGTGGTTCATAAAGTATATTAAAAGATGAACCCTTATATAACGAATTTTCCACATAATGAACTTTTTCCCGGGATTTAGCGACGTCGTTATATAGAGGTTCGACTGTATATATATATATAATATATATATATGGATGACATGAGTGGGGGTTATTAACGACACACTATAAAGCAACACGAGAGCTATATTGGCGACGGACCTCGTAATATGGAATAATGGTCAAGTGACGGTAAAGGTGGCACATGAGCTTGCATTCCCTTACAGAACTTCCACACCACGCCAACGGGAGGACTTTGAGCCCCAATAGATCTTGTGTGTTGCAGCCCCTCTACATGACGAGTCTTTAGTGGTACTAGATTCGAACTCAGGACATATCAGCCACGAGTCTCTGGTCATGACCATTAGAATTGTAATTATCATGTGACGTCATAGTCACATGATAATTACAGTCGCGTGTTTAAAGCCAATCTGTTCAAGAATTCATATTATGTCAAAGTCACTTGAGACCTTCCTCCATTAAAAATACGTCTTACTCTGGTAACATAACTAAATGTATGAAAAAGTTAACTGGACCAGTTTAATCCTTTTCCTTTCATTTCTTTGCACTTGTTCTAATGACCTTGTTTTGCATTAGAAATGACCTCACAGATTTAATTTTTTTTATCGGACTAAGAATAAATATATCAATTTTATAAACAGTTTAAAAGATTATAAAAAAAATTCTTTTATCGGAATTGTTGTTGGATCTAAAATATTATTAACGTGAGTTGGATTTGATTTTAATTTACTTTGTACTGTAAAGAAATACGAGGGCTATTAGCAACAGACCTCGCAATTTTCAGCCACGATCAAATGACGAGAGCGATATCTGAGTTGACAAACCCCTCACCAAACTTCCACACCAAATTAACGGGAGGATTCTGAGCCTCGACAGAAAAAAAAAAGATTTAATGGGCACCAGTTCCTCTACACGGGGGTCTTCAGTGAACCTACTTTCAAGCCCACCAATCAACAGCACCGGCCACGAGTTCGCTATAAGTTTTTAATTGGATAAAGATTTCCTTTTAATTTCGTTCATTACAGTTTCATTTTTAAAACTGAATAAATTTCCATGCTTCTTTATGTTGAAGTACAAAAGTCATGGAATATATGGGATACTGCCATATGGCAGAAATGCATAAAGGGACAACGCATTGTCAAGGCTTTTGTTTGTACTAAAGTGATTATAACTATATACGATGGGGATTTAAAACTTTGAACTTGAAATTTTAGGTGGAGCTGAATGCAGGAGGGATTCCATTTCGAAAATTTTAGGGAGTTCTATATTCCTTGATTCACTGTCTCAAGAAAATGCTAAGAATATATTACTTGTGGCTTGTATATTAAACAAGCAACACTGCTCCATAATACAGTAACAGTCAGCTTGCTATGATTGATGTATCGTCGTGCGGACAGTATAGCAAAATTTGGTATTGATGGCATATGGCAGCAAAATACCTACTCCAGTACCTTTACCAACAGCATGTCATTAGCTTTAATACCTCTCCTCTGGATTCGGGAACGTAAACATATCTATTCGACCCTAGATTATTTGGAAAACGTTGCTTGTTCAAATGGGTGCGATTCTTATTGGCAAGTGCTTAAAGTAAGCCAGAAACCTTACGAGGACATAGACTGTATTCTAAACAAGGCTCTAAGCAAGCTGGGGACAGAGGGGACTCTGTAGTCCTCGGCGGGGACTGAGTCTTCGGATCGATCTGAATAATTATATTTAGCTACATGTAAACCAGTTATAGTCATTACGTATCTAAATAATGAAGAAGATAACAAGCACCGTGTTACCTGAGAATTATTTGTGATGGATTTCATATTGCATTTTGGACAATGCCGACCAATTCTTCCACCTCCAATGATTTGCGAGCCACGATTCCCGAGGAGCATATAGTGTACACTATGTAAAGGCCAGCTCAACCTAGGACGTTTTAAGGCATGTAACAATTGGTCCTTCTACCTCGGTTGGTGGACTCTTCTCTTTCTCGATTCAACCTCAATAAAATCCTGATCCAGGTAATTTCAACCATCAAATGTGTTATTCCCAGACATATTCGGTGAAAAGCTGTGAATTTCGATATTCTTGTCAACTGGCAATATGGGCAAGACTTGCAGTTTATGTCATGTCTAGGCAAAGTCCTACCGCCATACACAATCATTACTCACTTTGTCGAAAAGCGGCAATCGGTTTGTGCCTTGGATTGTGAGAATGTGAATCACGCACATTTGTTACGGATTACCGTTTGTATAACTATTTGACAACGTATTCTGTATTTTCTTAAAAGGAGTGAATGGACCCAGAACATCAAAAAATGGTAAGACGTCACTTCCGGCTACAGTATTTCAATTACAGAGGGCTGTAGAAACAGTATGGTTGAATATTTCTTCAAGATAGAATAATAATTGGGTTGTTGAATTAATAACACGTTAAACTGCCACACTTTGACTGGTAGTGGTACAAAATATTGGAAGGTCCTTTAATCTTTGGGAATTAGGGGCGTAGCTACCGCTGTATCAGCCATATGAAGGATACAGGGCCCTCAAGCTACAGAGGTCCCGACATTTGTCCCACTAATAGGGCTCCCATATCTAAAAATGGGACCCAAAGGAATTTTGATACAGGACCCCCTCAGAGTGGACCCCCACAGGTTAGGAATAATTCTCGTTATTATGAAGTATTTTATAATTTTAGGCATTTAAGTGCATTTGTTTTGCTTAGAACTTTTTTGCATCGTTCATATTTGCTTCAATTAATAAACGCAGCTTTTAAATCTTAAGAGCAATGTAAAACCAAAAATGCAAACCCGAAATAAATAATCTCTGTAGAAATAAAGTTTACTACTTAAAACTTACTTCACTAAAGCAGCACCAACAAGAGTTCGAAAAATACGGCACAAAAATAAATAAATAAAATGTTATACTTAAACTTGAAAAAAAACCACGTAATAAACTGTCTACTGCTTGCAAATTATCGGGAAAACAATGTAATCATAATTTTCTATTATGCTATAACATCTATTCTAACGATTAATTTATGGCGTCTGGTAAGGGATAATATACGAATTTAAAATTGTTCCTTTTGTTGCTACTTCATGTATTTTTTATGCTAGCTGATACTCCAATCTTATTTTGAAGCGTTTAGAAACCCTCTTTTTGACGTTTGTTGGATATTCATCAACTTCGCATGTTAATACCATTTCTCTGTTCTATTATGTCGCATCGTAGGCTACTGTGGTGCTTAAAGTGGCAATTATGCCATCCATCTTACACGTGTGAGAAAAATTGATTTGCGTGACTGTTGAAAGAAAGGTTCAGTTGTGGTCGGTTTTATCCGGTGTGTTTGCGTGTTATTGTTAACGTTCACCAGTAGATGGGACAGTTATGGTGTTGCTGAAACAAAAACATTGCGATTTGCGCCGTGAGATTGTTCCGTGAAACCGATTTGGTTTTTTTTTTTTTTTTTTTTCTCTCTCTCTCTCTCTTTTGTATTTCTTGCTGTCAGAAAAGGTTCCAAACACTTTTTTAAAAAATCAAATTATCAAATTCTTGTAGCATATATACATATATATATGACTTAATTATATATAGTAATATAGTAGACTTTGATCCTAGCTTTAATTATTATCCCCACTATTTAAAATTATTATTATATTTTAAATTATTAACTAATTATAATAATGAGTCAGCTAACTTTTTTTACCTTCAATTAAACGTTAAGAATAATTTTCTATTAAGTAATATTTTTGATTTTGATAAAAGAGACTCATTTGATTTTAACATTATAAAAATTCCTTTCTGGGGTAGTAACTTACACCTATCAATATTTAGAAATATTATCTTAAATTTTATAAAAAGAAACAATGATTTAGTTACTGATAACATTTTAAAATATAGCAATTTTGTGAAATTTTGCAATAATTGTTTAGAATACCTAGTAAATAATCCTAGTAAATTTATTTTTAAATATATTTCTATTTCAAATTAAATCTCTTTTTATCTTAGTTCAATATTTTATTTAAAATTTCTTCTATTTAGCTTATTTTTTTTTAAAAAAAATTTAAAAATATTTTAAGCGCTTTTTTTAATTGTGCAATATAACTATGTAGTGTGTAATTATCCAAGTAAATTTACTTTTAAATATATTTCTATTTGATGTTATCTATTCTTAACTTTGTTCATTATTTTATTTAAAATTTCTTATGTTTAGTTGTTGTTTTTTTAAATATCTTAGTGGTTAGTTTAATTGCAAAATAACTATTCAGGGGGCGCCATGGTTTTTTCCTTCTTGTGTTGATCTTCCAATCCTTTACGTCATTTCGCGTGGGATCTTAACGTAGAAGGTTGATTTTTTGATTTCCAAAGTTTTTATCCTAATTTTTTCTATAAAAATTATTTTATTATTCCTCTCCTTGAGAGATTCATTATTGTTCTCTTTTCTTAATTTCATTTTACTATATTGTCCGGTTCATCATCCACGTGTTAGAAATAGGCTTTACTTTTCAACATGGCTCTTCCCCTCTCCCCTATTATATCGAAAATTTCTACTATACGAGGAAGGTTGGATCCATGAAGCATTGCTAATCCTAAATCACTGGCCTAATTCAGCGACAGCATTAGAAATCGTATTAAGTCCCCAGTTTAGTCCAAAGACTTTATTGTATCTACATTTGTTGAGTTTTGTGAATTCCAATTTATTCCTTCTTTAGCACTGTTGGCCTTAGAACTTCTTCACTTTTATTATTCTATATATATATATATATATATATATATATATTTGTATTTCTACCTATCCTCATTTTTAAAATGTTTCAAAAAATTAAAATATCCGACTACTTGCGACTTTTTTAAAAAAAATTAGAGATAAAGAATTTTATGTGTGTGTGTGGTTTTTAGATTTGTTTAGTACATTTTAAAAAAATGGGGAAATGAAGGAGAGAAAAAGGAATTATTATTACTAAAATAAGAAAAAATGGGTAAACATTAACACAAAATTACATGAACGGGGCCCACTCTGTACAAAAAGTGTATTGAAAAATTTTCAATTTTGATATGTTCCTTCGGTATTCATTTTTGAAATGACCTTCAGGATAAGAGATGTTTTAATTTTTACAAAAACTAGAGCACTTTATCTTAGTTATTAAATGAAATTGTTAAAAAAAAAAACCGTGATTATATATTTACATAAGGGACTGCAAATTTTGTAATTAAACAGTGATTGATAAATCTAAAGGTTCACACAGAACAGACACGAAACATTTCAGTTAATTATTTTCAAAACTTTTTGAGCAATCAATGTCACCGTTTGAGTTTTCCGAAAAAAAAAAAACTCATTTCGAGTAAAACACATTTCAAAGTTTTACATCTTGTTTAAAGTTATAATGTCTGCTTTTACTAAAACACTTGTAGTTTTTATTCTAATGAATGGAAAATAATAAAAAAAAAAAAAAAAAAAACTTGGTACTTTTGCAATCTTGATATAAGTCGGTTTATTAAAATAAAATCATGAAAAATTGTCAATTTTGGGGGAAATTCACGATTTTAGGGTAATTGGATACTTTAATATTACTTTTAAAAAAGGTGGGTGGGGAGATAACTTTTGTCCCCCCCCTATCGGAGGGCTAACCCCCATTGTACAAATGATACCAATGTTCATATTGATTGCTCAAATTGTAAAACTGTAATATCAACAGTTAAATTCAACTTTTCTACCCATTTTTACTAAATACATTTTATGTATAAATAAATTTATTACTGCATCGTGAAATACTTTTATATATCAAATATATAACAAAAGAGTTTGAAAATAAAACAAATGCATATGACCCCAATTGGCAAAAAAAAAAGAAAAAAGAAGAAGAAGCTGTGTTAACCCTTTATTTACCGCATTATGATTTACTGCAGTTTCTTTCATACAATATTTTTCTTGGATCACTACATTGGAAATTAAGGGATGTACATAAACAAAATACTCAACTTTGGGAAATTTAATCCGTTAGAGCCAATTAATTGAAGATATTTCACTGTAAAATTAATTATATACACTGTTTACTTACAAAACGATTTGACTCTTTATTTTAAGGTCCTCATTAACATACAAAAGAAAAAAAAATAAGACACTTTAATTTTGACGTTAACTATTTTTTCGGGACAAAAATAATAATCTTTGCAATCCGCTGA
>BMAV01001811.1:0-157247 GCA_019973955.1 Trichonephila inaurata madagascariensis
CGTCAAAGATTTTGTCAAAATCTATTAATGATAATTAAATTTATTGTATTGAATTTTTATCATAAGCTAATAATAAAAAAATTTGGTATGCCGATAAGGATGAAAAAGTAAAACAAAAACTGACCAGTTTGGAGTATAATAATGCATGAACCATTTTCAGTTTAGGAAATGTTTAAGTGGTGAAGTATATGAACACATGATGTAAATTCTAGGAGGCTCGAAATCATTGTTAGACACCGGGGACGTCACGTTGTCATGTTAACCCTTATCCTAGAACAGGGGTGGCGAACCTTTTTGGATTAACGTGCCATTTTTTCTAAAGAAATGCTAAATGAGGTATACACGTGCCGTCAAATAATTTTGACTTGTAATTATTATGAAAATATTAAAACAAAGTACTATATACAACAAAACAAAACTCTTTGTTTACTACAGAAAAATACGTTTTGTACTTTATAGTAGTAAATGTTTTAGTTAAACGTGTAATTCAAATTATATAAAGTAACATATTAGTGTGATTTCTGCTGTTGCAGATTAGATGACAAATAAATTATATTAGGATTGGATAACATGTTACTTTTAGCAGAATGCATGCTGAATTAGAGTCATCTGCCTAGTGGTTTCTAAGCGAGTCTGATGTTATTCACCTCTGAAAATAATGACTCGTAGGCATAGATCGATGAAAATATGGTTAAAATAGCATGAATCTGCTTCTTCAAACAGTTAAACGTATCTGGAATCGAATTTAGTGTTTCTAAAATTTCGTTACTGGCATTTTTACTTATATTGCTTATTAATCTTTCTGTTTCAATTCTAACTTTTTCCTTGTCTCAATAAATTTTTGAATCCATATTGAACTAGACTAGAAATCAATAAGTTGCATTTCAATTCCTTCAATTTCCAACGTCGAATTGGGGTAAATTCAGTTTATATAATGATGTCACATCAGGGTACATAATAAACTTGAGCGTTTCTGATAATTTTTTCAACTGAGAAAATCTCACTGAAAATTCCTTGATTGAAGAATCAATCGCGGTTGATCGTTTTGATCAGTGGCGTGCCCAAAATATTGTGCCGCGTGCCATCAATGGCACGTGTGCCAATCGTTCGCCATCCCTGTCCTAGAAGCATCCTGAAATCTTCGATTTTCTACTAATTTTATTAAACATTTGAAATTAGGCTTTTAAGTTGGAAGTTTAAATGTGAGGGGTTTTGTATCATTGGAATTATTTATTAGTTATCCTCAGCTAAAAATATCCTCTTTAATTCTGTTTTAGTACTATTTATGCTAAAAGTGTGTTTTATGTTTTGACGTTGTATTAATTATTTTCTTATCTAGACAAATGTGGGGTGGGAGGCAGGAATAGAAAAAGTGCATTAGAGCCGTCGAATTTTTTAAATTTTAAATTTGATTTTTGTTTTATTTTGGTTGATTTAATACATGTATTTTTATGGTCAATCAAATTTAAGTTTTTTAAACTCATTTTGATCGATCGAATGTTTTAATTTAAATTTAGATTGTTTGTTATATTTTTAAAAAAATCTTTAAAAAGCAATTTTTTATCGAAATTAAATTACGTTGCTTTATAGATTTGGGAAAAAAAAACCTTTGTAAACTTTTGTACTGTTTTTTTTTAAAAAACCGTTTTGTATTTTTTGGATGTTCCATCAATTCCAGAAGCGTATCATGAATGCTACTAAAAGTATTGTTATCCGGTTTGGTTTAAGTACTTTGACCTGATTCAAAATAGACAATAAAAATGAAGTTTCCTTTCAAAATTTTTTTGGAGGTTTGTGACGGAACTATCAGAATATTTTCGAAAATTTTGAAATGTTGAAGGATGTTTATAAGAAACACCCTTTAAAAAAGAAGAAGAAAAAGAAAGAAACAAGATATTTAATTGTTTAGGTCATTTTATAAAAAGGAAATTTCAATATATTTTGGGATTTTATTGATTTCTTCCTGTTGTGAAAGATCAATAAATTTTTTTTTTTTTCAATAAAGGTGAAAAGTCTTTTTTTTATTTTTTGGTAACATGTATAATTTTTTTTATGTTTCATTCTATTCTTTCAAAAAAATTATGTTTGTTTTGGGAAAAAAAAAATGTTTTGTTGCAATTGACTATAATCAATTTGGGTTATATATATTTTAAAATATTATACATTTTTGCTTATTTCAGACTGTTCTTTTTTAAAAACTACTATCTGTTAGATAATTTAGCACTTAATTTAAAAAATAGTTTTAATTGCTGTTTTTCTTTCAAAAAAGTTTTAATATTTATTTAACTAATGTCTTAAGTTTTTTTCTTTTTTTACTAAACTCTGGTGAAAAATCGTTCCTTTTTAAAGATTTTTTTCGAAAGTAAGTCTCTGGATTCGCTAATGAAATATTAAGTTTAGGAATTGTTCAGGGAAAAGAGGGGGGGAATGATAACGATTAAAAAAAGTTGACTTAATCCTTTAAAAGCATTGATTTGTTTTTTCGCTTCTGATTGTGTTTTTTCTTTGAACATTCAAAGCAATTTGATGTGCCGTTCCTCCTTCCTTTTCTTGCAGGGAAAATTTTTCCCCTTTTTTTTTATTTTCGAGGGAAACCTTCCTCCCTTTTCTATTCATGGTTAATTTTTTTTCCCCTTAATTTTTCCTCCTACTAAAAGGCGTACTGTTTTTTTTTTCTCCTATTTTTAAAAAATTGTTGGGATAAAATAGTAACTTTTTTGTGACGTTTTTTTTTTTCTGAATATATTTTTCTGAATATTGCTTATTTTAAGGGGAAAATTTTCTGTTTAATTTCCTGTTAAAAACCCCAGCTCTGACTTTTTTGTGACTTTTGAATTATTTTTTATTTGTTTCGTTTTTGTTTTTTACTTTTTTTGTGTTAATATTATTTCCGTTTTTAAATGTGGTCTTTGCATTTAAAAATGTAATTTAACTTTTCTGTCTAAAAAAAAAAAATATCCATGTTGAGGAAACGCTTTTTCCCTTGGTTTTATTTTGTTAAAAACCTTTTAAAAGCCATATGTTTTAATTATAAGGTGTGATAGCTGTTTAGTAGTACGATATTTTTTTAAATTTAAAACCAAATGAGCACGTGTGTTTTCGTAATTAGTTTCGTTTATGAAGAGTTAAGTAAAAAAAAATATTTTTTTTCTCGTACATAATGACTAAAAAGATACTTTTTGACAATTTCATGATAAAAATTTAAAAAAACAGACAAAAAAAGGGGAAAAACGAAATTTATTTTTTTGTATCTATTTCTGTTTGATTTATTATGTAAATTATATATGTTCAAAATCAATTTAAATTTCATTTTTGATTTTTATATATGCACTAGAAAAAAAATTGGGCTGTTTCCCAGTCAAATATTCTGACAGAATTCGCTGAAAATTTAAAACCTTTATTTATTTGAAATTTATCAATGTTTTTTCAACGATATTCGTTGAATACATTTACCGAACTTTTAAACATTTTTTTTCGTTTTTCTTTTCAAAAGGACTGTTTTCAATTTCTTCAGTTGACGTTTACTTTTTTCGATGAAACTTTTAAAGCTTGTGATTTTTGAGAACATTGTCGGGTTTCTGAAAAAATTTAAATACGATCATAGCTGTTATTAAATTCTCCGTTTTTTTTTCATTTGATCTATAAAGTTTTTTTTTCTTTTTTTTCTCCAAATTTTATTGCAGCTGATTGTAAATCCGTTTCACGCTTTAATACTAACTGGGAAAGGGGAAACAGCATTTGGGAAACTATGCCTTTTTGTTTTCATTTTTCCCGCACTCTATTTTTTTAAAAATTAAAAAAAAATCTAGTTTTTTAAATTTATAAATATTTGAAAAAAACATTTGATTGAAATTGATATAAAAAGACTGTGTTTTTAATTATTTCAAAATAATTTAAATTGTTATACTTTTGTGTAAATATATGTGAAAATTTTCATTAAGTTCAATTTAAAAAAAATTAAGTCTACTACGGGTATGAAAGATTTAATAGTATTGTGAAATATTTTATCAATTTTTTAAATTTTTATCTATATTTTATGCCAAAAATTTTTTTTATAAAATTTAGTGTAATATTACATCCCCTTTATAGGAATATGAAAAAAATTAAAAGGTTGATTTAAATGAAAAGCAATTTTTTATTTCTGATATTTGTTATGTATCATTATATAACGTTTTTTAAAATCGAAAAGATCTATTCTCAAACAAAAATATTCAACTTGAAACTCTTACATAAATTTATTTTTCCAGAAATAGACACATTAAACATTACGGGAAAGGGTTTAAAGTTTTCAAACATATATTGTGTCATAAGTTTTTATATTTCTTTTAAAATACAATGTTTACAGTTTGATGCATAAAATTTTTGTTTCGTCAAGGATGTATTGAGGAATTGAAATTGAATGTTTATAAATCTTTTTTTAAAGGTGCTTTCATCTTTATTTTTTAATCATAAAATGTTTTTATAAATATTTAAAATCAATGCACAATGATTCCGTGAGTAAAAAGAAAAAAAGCGTATTATTTTCCCCCGTTTAAAATTTTTAAAAAACCCTCTAATGTATTTGTACTTAAAATTTTAACCCAGCGAAGGTTACCCAATGTTTTTTTATAGAGATGAATAAATGAAAATATTCTTCCACACGACGTTCTAGATATAGGTAAAAATTTTTATTTTTTTTTGAGTATTACCCTTAAAAAGACAGAACATGAACGTTATAATGATTTGAAGTAGTATTTACAAGAGTAATATGTTTTTACTGTTTTCACATTGATTTTGAAACAAAAAAAAAATGGGTTTACCTTTTTTTTATACCGTAAATTCCTTTTTATTTTTTTATCTGGGAAATTTTTTTTCATATTAAGGTATTTTCAGAATCATTTGCTTTTAAAATTATAATTCAAATTTTTTGTGAACCCTTCATAAATAACTGAAAACTTAAAATTTTTTTTTGAGGGATGGTTTATTATTTATGCTAATTTAATAAAAGTTGTGAAACAGATATTTACTTGCTTATGATTTTTTTTTTCAAATTTTTGAATATTGTCATCTGTTAGAGAAATTACTACCTGAAATATGGAATTCTTGGTGATATTTTTTCTGACATTTTATACAAAAGAAACTAATTTATGATTTATATTTTTTTGACGCTCATTAGTATTCTGATAATACGGTATCAATAAACGTAGTTTTATTAATAAATTCATCCCCCAAAAAAATGAGGGGGGTAATTGAAAGGGTCGTCCATACGTTAAATCATTCGAAAATATGAAAAATTTTAAGGAAAAGGAATCTTTTTGGGAATGTGTTGATTTAAGTTGATTTGACCGTGTTTCTACATCCAATATGATGCACCACAAAACACATTTAAAACCAATTTTAAATGTGAATTTTTCAAACATTTCAAGAATTAAAAAAAGAGAGCACATAATTATACAATTTTTGTAATGAAAAGTACTTGATTCGTGAAAAATATTCTTAGCTAAGCATTCTTTATTTTTTATTTTGTATCTTTCAATTTCTTTTTGAATTCATTAATTTCCTGGAAATATGTATTATAATATATATATGAATGCAATCTATTAATTTTTTTGCATTTATAGTTCTAAAATTGTTTAGTATTTTAACTACACTAATTCAAATAACGCAATTGTCGGTTTTTCTGTTAAGATGTTTTCTATTCACGGAGATGCAATGAAAAATGGGAATGAAGATGTAAATGAAAAATAAAATGAAAAATTATACATTTATAGAATCATATTAACTATTATTTTGATTATTGTTGTAAGTTCTTACGGATTATGAAGCGAAATTGTGTGATAGATACATATTTCAAAAGTTTCTCTATACTTGTATATATAATGAAACACCCTAACTTTGGAGAATATAAAAATTGTTTGAAAAATAATTAGAAAAACGCTACATATTTCCCTGAAAAAGTGATGTGGTTTATTATTGTCAAGTTTTCCTATATCTATATTCCTCAATTTTACTATTTTGAAATGTTCACTGCAAAAAGGGCTCGTTTCTAGTGTGTAAAAAAGAAAAAACTGAGTAAGTTTTCCTAAAATTTTTAAAAACCCAATTTTGAAAATTGGTTTTGAAAAAAATTATAATTTTGTTTTTTGAACTATTAAAAACAAAAAAAACGAGTAATTATAATTAAATCCAAAAGAAAAATAATCACCCATCCTGATATTTAATTTAATTTACTTTTTTATTCTTTTTTTCCCGGGGGGTTTAAATTTTAATTTTTAATTTGGGAGTAAAAATTTTTTTAAAAAAGGTGGAATTTTTTGAACAAAAAAATTATTTTTAATCATTAATAATTTTTTGGTTTTTTTATTTATTTAAAAGATACCGTCCTTAATCAGAGTTCTTTAGAAATAATTAAATTATTATTACAAAAATAAATTAAAGTAGCGACACTGGAATTTGGGTTAGACAACATATACTTAATATTAACCCCTGCGTTTGCGCGATTAAGGATATCCCCCTTTTTGCATCAATGAACTGAGAAGATGGTGGATTGTCTGATAATTATTCTAAGGGATATGTGAATCATCCTGCATTGATTATCAATATCCCCCGGCTGTTTGTGGATAGAAATGATAATATTTAATAATAATGGAAAAATAATATGTTCATGAGGTTCATCACCCTTGTTTATAAGCATCAAATAACCCCTCCCTTTTTCAATCGTTTTGTGGATATTTGACGAATAACACAAATGTTTGTTTTCTTAAAAATAAATGCATTCCTAGAATTCTTTTGAAATGAGAAAATGTTTTATTTTTCATTATAACACTGGTTCAGCATTATGTTGGCTCATGAGCTTGTTTCTAATACTTCCTCTTTAGTGAACAAGTTAATGGTGTACACGGGGCAATTCTTTTGAATGAAGGTCATATAAATTAAAATGTTTCTTTTTTTCAGTGGCTTATAAAATGTTTAGCTCTTGTTGTAAACTTTAAAGCGAGGCACTAAATCGTCATTTTTCGTTGCAATAAAATAATTATAGGAGCTCTAAATAGTTCTGCATAACAATTTTTAATCGTTTCCAGCTCGTTGGAATTACTTTTAGATTCTAATATATTTGAACTTACAAGTTACGATTGTTCAAACAGAATATGTTACCATTTGAAATATTTACGGTTTAATTATTTTTATCACGAATTTCTATTACTCAGTTTTTTTGAACAAAAAATGTTGTAAGATACTTTTTGCCACTTTTTTATAAACACATATACTTATCTAATATTTCACTGCTAGAAGAATATTTGGTTAAAATCCTGTATCCTTTCTGTCGGAATTGTTACTTTGGGCATGAAAAAATATTTTGTATTAAATGTCGTGTTTTTTAATCCTTTTTTCCTCGTTATTGACAAGTTTTAAATCTTATGGCACTACTACATAATATTGTTTCAATTCACATGCATTGTTACTTTTGCACTACTTGAGGGGTGACCAAACGGTTAATTTGGTAATTTTACAAAATGCGATTATTTTAAGCAATATTTCTGTTTTTAGTGTAGTGTTTTGTAACAAATAAATCCCATAACTGTTTCTGTTATAACAAGTTGCCTATGTTTTTCATTTGCATTGAGATCGACTTTATTATTAAAATATAATCAATAAGAATATTTATGTCTGTATACATGAAAAATAATGAAAACAACAATAATAATTCCTTTTGTTTTAAATTTGTATTACAATAAATGTTTGTAATGGATCCAAATGAAATATTAGGATATAAAATTTTTTACTAGGGGATTTTTTACCACGGGCCCACTTGATTATAATGTTTTTCTGAAGTGGTTCGCAAAGTCGTTTGGGTTGGTCACCCCTGCACATTAAATATCTAATCCTACCCCCTCTAGTGTGTTGAAATGAGTAATAAAATATTATTACTATTAAAAATATTGATAATCTTATATGTAAATGGTAATTTATTATATTTGTCTTTAAAAAAATAAACAATACTTCATTGAAAACAGATAACTCTCATTTTCGAAAACTAATGTGATTTCATTATAATAACTTGCAATCGACGTTGCTTTCGTAATTATCCAAATGCATATATGTTTATGAGCTAGATTCTTTTCAAAAGCATATTTTGTGTAAACAAAAAATATTCATTCATCAGAAGAAAAAAGATAATTATGATCTTAGTAACTTTGCTGATTATAGGGCCGGAACGAAGATAATATTTTTGCTTGTCCAATGATTTTCACAAATAGAAATTCAGCAGTTTTAATCAAAATTTAAAGTAAGTAATGATTAAGTTGAATTGTATTAACATTTTTCGAGGGTGCATTTTGTGCAATAAAAATGCAAAATTTCTAGTAAGTTCTAATTTTTCGTAATTTTTTTTGTTGTATTTTAAGTTAATTGATAGTTTTTCATATTCAATTCTAATTACTGCCATTTGATTTATTCGTGCTTAATTAAATACAAAGCTTAAATTTGAAGTTTTTCTGTTTAGTAATTTTGAAAGATGATTTTTCCAGTTTAGAATTAATACATGAAATTTATTTGAAAAAAAAATTAATTTTAGCAAATGTATCAGCAATGGACAACATTATTTACCTCTGGTCTGAATTATAAACTCTAAAAATAAGTGTGTTTCAACTAAAGTACAGTGTAGCTTTGAGGGATTATTGTGTGTGTGATAATGGATTTATAGTATAGAAGATGTAACTAAGAGTAAAAAGGAAACCCCAATATGAGTATTTTTTTAAATTCATTTTACTGAAAATATCAAGAGTATTAACATTTTTCATTTCCCATTTTGAAATGAATTTTCTTTTACAAATAAATTGTTATTTTAATACTAAAATTAATTTTAAATAAAATATAGTAATATTTTCCAAAACATTTGAAAAATGTAAAGGCTAACATCTAAAAAAACTTCATCGGAGAATATTTGTATTTAAGATAGATATTCATCATAATGATAATAAGTAATATAAAAAAATATTTTAACGTCAATTCCTACTTTGTTAGAGAAACGTCCTAGCTCCATCTGTTTGCAGTTAGTTGTAACAACAACAGAAATAACGCAGAATAAATTTAAAATTGAAAAATAAAATTTAATTAATGAATTAATATTTGAAAAAACTGTACTAACATCGTGTCATTCACTACAAGTTTTAAAAAATATTTGAACTTGAATGGATGAATAGAAAGTATTTTATTAACGATTGAAAATTTGAACAAGATTTATATATATATATATATACATGGTAAGAGTAAACTAATAATAGGAATAGAATAAAACGATAATTTCACTCTAAGAAGAAACTTCTTTATTGTTTGGATATGATTTTATATGGACCATGCTGTATCTGATCTGTAGTATGAATAAGATAAAAAAAAAGTTGAAGTGTGGTGACATAAGCTGTTTGAAAAAAATCGAGAGAAAGGAATTGCTACATCAGCAGTTAGGGAGGCGACAATGACAGGTCCTCTCATCGATTGGTATGTCCCATTATCCCGAATTCAGCGAAAGAGAGAGATGTTCCTGAAATTTCTTTTGGCTGCCTTCCATTTTGGGACATGGACCGTTACCTAACTGGGTTCCTGTAATGACCGATTGAATGATTCTCGTCGGCCGATTGACTTCGTGTCAGAAAAAAATATCTTGTCAAAAGATATTTGTCGAAAAAAAATACTCCGGTGTTTAATGTGATTGATGAAATAACCTGGCAAGCGACTGAAAAAAAAAATCGTATGCGTAAATGGAGTTCTTTCATCTATTTTTTAGAAATACAATAATATTACTTAAAAATTATTTAGAAACCAAAAAATAATCACGATTAGCGATAGGAAGTACTAATTTTTGTTGAGAATTCTCATCGCATGGTTTCATTTAATTTTTCTTTAAAATCGGATGATTTTATTCTTTTTATGTAAGTGAAACTGATTCAATTAATTAGTGTGACGTTTGAGAAAACTAATGGTAGCGTGATATTTATTAAATATTTGGTTTACGTCACAGCTGTTAATTACAGTTTATACATTGGAGTTAATGAAAATATTGTTTAGATCATTAAGAGTCCCGAATTGATGGTTTTGTGAAGAAGGAGGTCACATCCATTCTTCCGCGAAGTTTTCAAACCATCTTCTCTCTCTGCCCTCTCTAAGGTCTCGGGATGGTAGCAGTCGGCCTCTTTATCCTCGAGTTATATCCGATTCGTGGGAGGAGGGGTTCTAACGGTGTAAAAGGTTGCCGGGGCGATGACCAAAGACAAGACCTCGCAATATTTTGAGGGCGCACGTGTTCATAGAAACGTGGTTATCCTATCCACAAATAAAGCCGATTTACAGCTGCGTGTCGGGAAACGTTGCATCAGATGTACATTTACCTATCAAGATTAATATATTTTTGGGGGGATTATTATTTAACAGAAGACTTTCACGTGTGGGTTTAAGTTTCGATGTATAATTGTTATCTAATGGCTTATTAGTAGTCATTAAAAATAATGATTTTTGCTACGATGAAATTTTTATAGTGTATAAAACATGTTGTGAAGGAATTATGAATCTATAAAAGAAAATACGGAACATAGTTTACAGAGAAATACTAGCCTTTGCAAGAAGGTAAATACACTCACACACTTCCAAAAGTTAAGCACGAAGATGTAAAATGCAAAAAAAAATCAACAAATACTGCTTTGTTTGACACAAAATTGGGCAGTAAAGTAGCATATATATTTATACATAAAGCAAAATCAATAATTATATGCAGAAATGAAAACAATATTAAATTTTTGTAAGTTATCAGATAATGTCATACTGGAGACTTAAAGAGAATTATGTATAAAGTGAAAATAAACTGCATAAAATGAAAAAAAGGACATTAATAGGGTATGTGATCCCCTCTTATCTGTATGCAAAGTTTACACCTTCTGACCATGCTTTCAATTAGGTGATCAACCACCGCAGAATCAAGCAATCGCCATTATTCTTGTAGAGCAGTTTCCAGCTCAATAAGAGTGGCTGGAGGTGGGAAACGTGAAGCTACAGCACGGCCGAGACCATCCCAAAGATTTTCAATGGGATTAAGGTCGGGCGAATATGCTACCACGCCATATGCGCAACCCCTTCCCCTCCAGGTAGTCATCGACGATGTCAGCTCTATGGGGACGTGCGTTATCGTCCATTAAAACAAAAGTAGGGCCATAAACGTTTTCATAAACGTGAAATTACAGAATGATGAACGCCGAAGAAAAGAGCAACATCTGTGATCGACTGTCCTACTTCAATGCGCCCCACAGCACGCCAGCGCTCAGAATCTTCCATTCGTTTTCTGGAAGTCATAGAAACACGTATGTCTTGAAAACAAATTGTACGAAAGTCTTAAACACCTTCTATCAGCAATTACAATCAACTTTTGTAACCCTTCATAAAGCTGGCTTCTTATAAGACTGCCCTTTTTGCATAATTCTTGACATGAAAACACGATTGGCTGTTACGTAACATATTTGCATACTTCCATCTACCTCTGCAGTGAATTGCATCCTCTTCAATTCTGATTGGCTTCCGGAAATTAGCATTTTCCTCTCCGTGCTTAACTTTTGAAAGTGAGTGTACATTTTCCTTAATATATTTCACTCTTGTAAATGTTTTGGCAAAAGTAATATTATAGAATTCTTTATATTGAATTTCAAAAAAGCAATAAAACGAAATTGGAATTATAATTGCCCTCGAGTATTTACAAAACTATTGTTAGTTGAAAAATATTGTAAAGTTACTAATAAAGTATTTCTTTGATTGGAGGTTATAGCATTATTGAAGATTGCATTTTTCTTAAAGCCCTATACGTTATCACGTGTAAATAAATGAATGCATAATGATCTTAATGACCTATTTTAAGGAGTTTGAAAATATTTTGCTAAAATAAAAATTTTCTAACTCTTTTATAGAATCAAAATTATCTTTAAATTCTTATAAGTTGAAACAAGTGTTTATATGATCTATTTGATATTTATGTTAAAAATATAAAATTGCCTTGCCAAATTATTGTTGAATGTATTAGAAAATCCATACCTAATAATAAAATTTTGTTTTCAAGAAATATATTAATACGTTTATTTTGAAAATTAAACAACCAGTGAATATATTTTTAAATATAATTAATTTTGCCTTTGATATAGAATACAGTTTATAGGTATATAAATATTTTATTTTCCTGCTTAAAACTCTGGAAAACAAATAGAATTCAAAATCTCATAATCTTTAAATCTTAATCCTTTAAAAAATGCTGTTTTATAGACAATTATCAATAATCTTGATTTAGTTGAATCATTACAAAAATACATTAACCATCACCGAGCGAATATGCAATTTAAAATTGGTGTTTCTAACGTATCATTAGTTGTGATATTGGACAAAATTATAAAAATGAGGATAATTATAATATCTTAATTTTCTGTTATTATTAGATGCGTTAAAATCCAAACCATGTAAAATTCTCAATTTAATACTTATTCGTTCATTCAAGTTTCTATCTTATGAAATATTGATACGTACAGAAAGCTTTTTTAACATTAAGGAAATATTGAAATATAAAAGGTTTATTGTAAAAAAAAGTAAGTGTAAGTAATTTAAGTGGTATAAAATAAATTTTTACAATAAGTACACGGGGAATAAATTTTTGGACCCTCTTAATACTGCTCATCAAGGGAAATGTTTTGAAAATTTGCACCTTTTTACGTATTAAAATAAAAATTAAAATGGATATAAGACTACGATAATTTGTTATGTCATTAGGGCATTTATTAATTAAAAATATTTTTGTAACGACAACTTCTTTAAGAGCGTTTTGCTGAAGAATGAATCTAAATTAAGCGTCTGGTTCGGATGCATTACGCTCAATAGGGTTTACTCGGCTCCAGTTGGCAATCGTGTTCGAGTCGGTGACGCTCGCATAGTTTTTAATTGAAAACTTTTTAGACGAATGTTTTTTAAAACTAAAGATTTCATGCTCACTTTTTCTCGTGAAGTTTTATTTTCTTTATTTAAATATTGATCTCATTCAGCCCCTTCCATTAAACTCCAACGAATGAACGTGAGAAGAGGCACGCAAGCGAAAATAATTTTGAAAAAAATTATTCTTACGCAGGAAATCGAATATAAGGAGAAATGAAACATGGGTTCTATTTTTTGATTTAGTAGAAAAAGCATTCAAGCTCAAAAATATGCCAAAAAATTAAAATCTGAGATTTTAATGAAGTTAATTGCCGAGAAAGTTGTCAATATTTTGGTTTGTATTAGTAATGACAACTAAGAGGTTACGAGAAAATAAAAGCATTAATTGTGCGAAAGTACGAAAGTACTTCTCCTTTTGTTTGCTTAGAGAATTTGAAAAAAAAGTAAACGGCTCTCACCCTACATTGTATATTACGTTATATAACTTATATAAACGGTACTTACATATTATCGCAATGGTATTGGCTACATAACGTGAAATGAAGCATATGGTTGCCAACAGTGGCGTAACGCAGAGTATAAATGCCCCCTTTTCAATTTTTGCCTTTAATATTTTATAAATTGGTTAAATACGCACTCTTGGAGTCAGGCTTTAGGCCCCCTAGAGTCCTGGGGCCCCGTGATTCGGGGGTGTACGTTACGCCACTGGTTGCCAATTCAATGCGTACGACATATATAAAATCAGGGTTATCTACTTGGAGTGTTACCTTGAACGTTGGCTTTGTTGCGATAGGACGCAAGTTCCAAAAAACATACATATTATATAATCTATGTAAGTAATTTATTCATATTCATATTTTTAAATAATTAGACTAATTGAAGTTTAAATCGTATGCATAACCTTTTAAACATTGCCCTTTACATGAAAAGGGATGAAATAAACAAATCCGTCGATGATTGGCCACGAAAAAGCGAACTACTTAACCCCCACATGCGAAAATGTCGTGAAAGAAAACGTTGTACATCCGAACAATTGGATTCTCTTTTCCAGAATAAATCAGAAATTTTCAGCTTCTATCGTGTGGTTATAAGCATACACCTTTTTTTAAAATGAAGTTTGTAATGAGCTATTAATTAAAGATTAAAACCATGAAAAAAAATCTTATGATTATATATTCTTTTTTTAAAAAAAACGTAAAGGGATTATAGTAATTAAGAGTATATGTTTAATTTATTTGAATCTAGCTAAATTCATGTGGTTTAGTTATAAGATTAAAATTGCAACACATTTCAATTTTTCTGTTTTGTGTGTTTTAATGAAGCATAATTCCGAATTAATTTAATCAAATATAAGTGAAATAATTTTTATATTTTACTGTTTAACTAAATTATTTATTTTAGAACTAGTTTTTATATCCGGTGAAATGACATAAATATAACGTTTCAATTAGAAATTAATATCTATTTGAACAAACATATATCAGATGAAGGGCTCCTTTAGCTGTAAAAATTTTTTTCAGTAAATTGAAGTTAAGTACTTTTAGCATACATGGTTGTCAAAACATTACAGTTCACGTGACTAAAATTGAGCATAAAGCGAGAGAAAGGTTATGGTTCCAGAATCTCTACTTTGGTTGCTTTGATACGTTTTTTACTGAATTCATTACCATCTAAAATCATCTTTTAGAATATTGCTCTTGCAGTTTATGAGAAGTCATTTAGTACTAATTTTTTCTAGTATTTTTGAAAAATACTATTCTCCTTTGTCCAATTAAAAATATTATTGTCAAATAATTTTTTAAATATTATAAGAAACTAGGTAGAATGGTTTTTAATTTTAATTATATTTCAGAATTACAGTGTTAAGAGTTTTGTAGATGATGTCTTCTCAAGGAATACACTGAGAATTACCATCGACATGGTTTAATGAGTGACCTTATACTCAAAAGTGAATTACTAAGCAATTCATATATAATGGTTCTGGCATCAAACTGATGATCGCCAATAGCAATTCACTCATTAGAAAGCAGACCACAAAAGATTAGGATTGGAGGCTTCCTATTTCAAGACTGCTATGTAAAATTGAATGCTTATTGAGGCTTTTGATTATGTTTTGGAGGAGATCTCATATGTGTTGAAGCAGACAATGAACTTGAACTTCAAATAGGAAATGGGATTGAATATAGACAATGACTTAAACAAATAAAACTTGAGCTTCAAATAGGAGATCGGATTGATTATAGAAATATTAGACTTTCAATAGATAATTTGCAGAAGGGTTTTGTGATTGTGTATGTTGATAAGGTTCCTTTGCAAATTTTACACTGACTTGTAAATATTATTATAATGTAAATTGTTAATGAACGTATTTATATATAAAATAATAATGCATTTCTAAAATCTAAATATAATAAAAAAAAACTAACTATCGTTTTTTAGCATTTGATAAAAACTCGATATTCTCTAGATAAATATTAAATATCCTCACATTTTTTTAAACTCTTAAATCCACAAAAAATCATATTAAATTCCGTAGCAGTACTAATGGCTATAATACGTATATTACTGAATCTGGAAGGATTTTCAATCGATTCTTTAAAATACCATCGATAGTTTTAAGCATACAACTACAGTTAAAACAGCTTAAAAACTATTTAAGTCATGACTCTTTCTATACATGGTTTTGACTTCGAAAATCGTCTTAATTCCATAGATGTTGATGATATGGTAAGAGGTCTTATTCTGATATATGATAGAGATCATTTATATAAATAACTGTGTAGTAGTAAAATTGGAAAAATTTAATACTCTTTTTATATTTCTATTACAAGAACATTTTATTGCTTTCAATCAAAATCTTGATAAGCAAGTTAAATTTCTGCAGCAAAGTAGTCCTGTTAGTAACTGTTTGTCCAAACAGTATTTAGATTTTTTTAAATAGACCAAATTGATAGTGAATCCTACTTTCTTTACTATTATTTAGATGATTTGACAGTGTTTAATAAAAACAGTGACTTTAAACCAAGTATTACGTTTTGCCCTGATTACCTTTAACTTGTTAAAAACTAAACTTAACATTGTTGAATTTTTTTTTTTTTTTGGATTTGGACTTGCAAATTATTAATAATAAGGTAGTTAGTTATGTTTATGATAAAAGAAATGCATTTGTGTATTTTATATATTGATAAAAATACCTTTACTGAACAACAACTTCCATATATCTATTTCTAGAAATATTTTATTGAATTTCTTTTACTTTTAAATAATAATTGAAGCATTCACAAAATAAACTAATTCAACAGTATTAAGAAATTCTTCAATTATTGTTTCGATCATGATTATCCCAAAAACTTTTTAAAAACATATATACATCAAAAATATATGGTCTTGTAAATTTTGTTTCCAAAACCACAATATTACTCTAAGATCATTAGTCTGCTTGTTAATGGTTCTGCTGGAAAATTGAAAATACTTTTCTCTAAGCCTACTTTTTTTCAACACACATTTTAAAATATCGTATCCTCTTACAAATTTCAACATTTTTCACAACCTAACTACTAATAACCTACCTGATGTCATCAGCATCAGCTTCCTTTTTAAAACCGGTAATAATGAAGTGCCCTGTATTCAAAAAACATTCTCTTTACAAACACTTTACAATCATTTCAAGATTTTTATTTCTTCAAATTCCTCTGTAAATACAGTTTTTTAAAATTTTTAAAAATAATTCCGTGATATTATTCAAACCTTAAACTGGTTAATTTAATTTATTTTCAAGTTTTTCTTGAAATTTTTTTTTATTAGCCTGCTGAATCGCGAAGGAGTGATAGTGGGTGCCATCAAACTAGTTTAACCCCACTTATTTGGTCCTAAGTGCAAAATTGCTTTTTGGCCTGCCAGACTTCGCTTTTAATTTTTTTTTCAGCGTATGTTCTACTTTCTTTCACATATTTATTTAGATATTTTGTTGAATTTGTGATTTTATTATTTATTTCTTCTTATTTTTAACTTGCCCATGATGTTTCCCTCAAATATTTATATGTGTGTTTTATTATATTTTGATATCTAAAAACTTACACATAAATTGCTTAGAAATAGAAAAGCAATCCAAATGTTGAACAGTCTTGTGTGCTATTAAGTTTTAAAAAAATAACCAAAATTTATTCGTATAAAAGTATTTCTTAATAATATATAAGTATATATAATATATATATATATATATATATATATATATATATAAAATATATATATATATATATATATATATATATATATATTTTTAAATTTAAGAAGTACTGGAATAAATGAGTTGAATGAAAACGAGAAAAATTAAACAGGACTAATGACATTTCATCAATGTTAGGTGTTAAAAGAATCAAACATTTTAATGTAAAACGATACTTTAGCCTGTCTAAGTTGGCATCAGTAGTAATGTTCTTTTAACTGTTTCTGATGTTCATCATGTTCGCTTCGACACGCACGCAAAGAAGTAATTTCATTTAGGATAAAAAAAAAAAAAAAGATGGGGTGGAAGAGAAATTAATAGAACGTTATTCTTTCAATAGAAGTCTTCAATCTTTCAGCTACTCTTAAAATAGACGCAGACAAATTACAGTGATTAAGGGAGAGTAAAATTGGTTTTCTTTTTCGTCAGACAATATTATTTAAAGAAGTTAAAGAAGATGTACGTATAAGAGATCACATAAATTCTGAATGAGCACTTATGAAAATTAATGCGAAGCCTTATTAGAGTTTTGTGATGAAACTTCTTCACCCTTCCAAAACATATTAAGCTTTAAAGGATGATAAATTTTAATGAGTTTTGAAGAAAACATCAATGGGAACATATAATTGTGGATTTTTAAATAAATTTTCGTTTGAGAATAAGTGTGAAGTTATATCATGTTTTGCATTTTTCATTTGAATCTGTGTTATTTTGTAACGATTAATTAATCATTTTAGTTACTTAAAATGATAAATAAATTCTTAAAAAGTAGCTCACTTTTAGATTATATATATATATATATATATATAGTATATATGTTCTTATTCTTCTTGCATTATTATTTAAAATTAAATAGTTTTTCGATTACTATGTAGCTTAAAATATAAAGGGTATTTATGTCTGTTTTATTTTGAACAAAATTCTGTGTTTTTGAATTTTTCCTAAAATTACCGATTTTCAAAAAATTGCCTTCTTAAAAATAAATAAATGAATAAAAACATACGATCAAAGCATTTTTCTTATTAGAAAAATATTTTAAAATCAATGCAGTTTTTATATAGATTATTCATATCCGTGTATTATTCCCCTCCGTTGAAACTTTGAAACATTAAGTAAATTTTCAATTGGTAACTTGGCATCAAAATGTCGGAGACGAAATGTGAGATGTATGTATTATGTATTAGTAACATGTTGGGCGTATATACAGGGTGCTTCATAAAGAAGTATATAGTCTCAGTGCACTATAAATCAAGAACAATGTAAGATATATGTCACCTGTAACAGAATTGTTGGTATCATTTTAAAATTTTGTCCAAACGGTCTCAGTGTTCGTGTGGGACCCTAAGGCCTTATCAACACGCATTTTTTGTGCAACTGCGCTCAAATTTTTTAAGCAGTTGAGGGTGAAGGGGTTTCCTAAAAAAACGGTACTCTGACGTCCCCCCGCGCTGTATCTCCCATTGAAAAAATTCCCCGCCCCCCCGCTATTTTCTTAAAACTTTTTTCGAAATGGGGGGGGATTCCATCGGATGGAAATTTTTTTAACTTCGTCAATCGAAGCGCTCTTCATTTTCGTTCCATTTTTACGTACTTACTTATACTGCGCTTGACGAAGACAGGGGGCCATCTTGTTTTTGTGTTGGAACAAAAAAACCTATTGGCTGGGGAATTTTTAAATTTTGAACAACTTTTCAGCTCACTAGCAAAAAGTTGTTCGAAGCCGTTGCCATGGCAACTGAGTAAAAATTGTTCGAAATTGTTGGTTAAAAGAAAAAATTGCTCCAAACATATGTACGTGTGATAAGGCCTTTAGTCACACGACACACAACGCGCCGTTATTCAATTTCCGTCCAAACGCTTATTAAGGTATCAAGTCCATCGATAGTGGCTGTGATACTCTGCTTCAGCTTCGTCAAGGAATTTTACTTTTGCCCCAACAGTCTGTAGTTCGAAATTTTTCATACCATTGTGAGATAGATTTTTTAGCCGGAAGTTCTTTTTTAGAATCAGGGGGGCAGTTTGGAAAATTTCGCCATTTAAACCTCAAAAACACTCCCCTCCTCACTTTCAAATCGGGTCGAAAATAACGCTGCACTGCAGTTGGGATTCCGTTTTGCTAAATTCAAGAACACAAAAAAGCTCTCCTCGCTGCAGACACCACTATTTCAGCTGATTAGTCATATGACTCGTTCACTATTGCTTATGTCACTTCCATCAGGGGCTAGACAGACTTTAAAAGTACATCTTCCATACGGTTTGCTGAGAGGTGCCTGTCTTTGACTCTTAATGTTTTATAGCGTCTGGAAAGTGTATACTTTATTTTATGAATCACCCCTGTATTATAAAATACTAGCAAAGTTTGAAAAAAAATATAATAGGTTGGATTTGGCTGTTTTCTTTGTTAGTCGGTGAAAACTATATTAGTTTTAAAGCTCTTTTTATGTAAAGAACTGTTTCGATTTTTTAAATATAAGAAAGCATTTTTTAAAAATGCAGTTTCAAATTTGTCGGAGGAATGGTATTATTATAATAATAATTTATAAGTGTAAACACTTAACCTTTATTTGCAAGTTCATTGAATACAATATCCCAGACAATGCGTAATTACTGATTTTCTGATGAAGCTGCAATGTTCTATTTTTATAATAATTATCGTTAAATGAAATTGTCTTTCCAAAATTTGAGCCAAAATAGTTCTCCTCTATCATTAACAGTGCTTCGAAGTCATGTGTTTGGATCATTTCCAGATGTGCTCATAGATTATGAATATTGGGTTCTACTTAGTAAAAGAAAATTTTTTTCCGGGCAGTTTTTGTGTAACGAACAGAGATTGAACCTCATTATCTTTGGTTTGTACACGAGTATTATTTCATTGGAAAAATATGTTCCTTTTATCAACAATAATTTTTTCCCTATATTTTTTACTAATTCTACTAAGATGGAAGTATCCGTGGTGAAACAACTGTGCCCTTGTTCCAAAAGACTGTTTTTGGGAACACTAAATATGCATAGCTTATATGTTACAAATTAATAAAAATAACAATTAATTGATAATGCGTAAGAAATCAGTAAGAAGACGCAGTATTACTGACGATTAATGTAATAGTTCACACAAAATTATTAACCAGGGTTCAAAATTACGAGGCCTGTCGCCCAAAGCCCTTGAGTAGCTGAACAGTGCGACGTAAATATTCACTCTCACCTAAATTATTTCGGGTAGTATATATTATTTTTTTTATAGTTGGAATTTGCTTGTGGTATAAGAATGCATATAAATAGTGACAATACTCATGAACTGCAGTTCCACTTTTATTATTGTACTGTGAAAATGTTGAAATCGTTGAGAGATTTACGACAAAATGAAAGAGTAGCTCAGAAAGATTCATTGTCCACTATTCGAATGAAACAATGCAATCTCTGTACCGCGTGATAACGTGTTTCCCAACGGAACGTTTTAATATTGTGATTGAGTTTAAGTTTGCGTGTTTCCACCAAATGCCCAGATTTCGAACATGTTTTCAATAAATTTACTGTCCAACTTCATGGGGGTTTATTCCTTAATACGTATAATTTAAAAGTAACTTTTTTTAGATTCTGACGAAAAACACCAATAGCATTTTCATTTTTTTTAAACAACTAATTATTAAGTATTATCAGGTGATGAACTATTATTTCCAAGGAATTATGGTATTTTTTTAAATTATTTGTAGTTTTAGCATGTTCGTAGTGCTTATGTTACTTTTTTTTTAAAAAAAAAAAAAATTACTTCCCTTCTCACCGTTGTTTTCATGTTGATCATATATAAAATATTTCATGATTTGTAGACACTGGCTATTGATTTATAAGTACAATAATGAAATCTGATTTTTTCATACTTTTAAAGTATTGATAAATAGTGAATTCTATATTGCATATCTTGGCCTGTTATTTTGTGAGGGGCTCACGCGTTTTTTCGACAAAACCCGGGGTTCGGGGGTGAAAAATGTCAACCTTTTTTCCAAACCAAAACCCGAAGCAAAATTTAAAAAGGCAAATAAGTACTTTTAAAAAAAAGGTTTCAGTGCAGGAGGAAATTTTGGGGGGAAAGTTATGTTTGAAGAGATACAAGCGTGAATTGACAGCCACTGTAAAGTTCCTGGAAACCCAGCTATTACTACAAGATGCGTACCATTGCATGCGCCCCAGATGTTTCCATATAGATATGAATCTTAGGTTATTAAGGTAGGACTGTTATTTGATATTGGGACATAATATTTTGGTAGAGTAGGCGGATTGAATAATTATTTAAAAAAGTGGTCTAAGTTACGCGATTTGGTTTTTAAATATCTTTTGTGTGTTGGTTCATTCTAGATTCTCGCTATTTAAATTTATCGAATTGTTAGACATTTAAGTTCTATTCTTAATAAAGTCGTATTAAGAATTTAAAATGTCTATTCCTTTTGAAAACCCTACACCTCTAGCTCACGTTGACAATCAAAGATACGGTCACCAAAGGGGGGCCGGGCCGTATCACAACTTTATATTAAACAAATGTAGGAATAGAGTTGAAGGCGTCCTGTAAAAAAGTTTGCTTTTCAGACTCCTATGATATTTATTATTTATCTTATCTTTTACGTAGTATGATCCAAAAATTCGGAGATAAGTTGCAGAAAATCTTACCCTGAATATTTCACAGCACCGAAGCACATCCACCTTCAAAGTAGTCCTTTTGGGCAACGATACACTTCTGCCAGCATTCGTATAACTTCTGAAAGCACAGCTGAAAGCCATTTTTCCTAGCCTTCCTTAAGGCCTCCTGTGATGCTGTTTTCACTTCACCCGATGACACGAAACGACGTCCCTGTAAATGTTTTTTCACTGATGGGAACAGATAAATATCACATGGGACTAAGTCTGGTAAATAATGGGGATGGAAGCACGTTATTGCGAATTTTGGCGTGTAACTTTTTATCAATTGGGATCGATGTGCTGGTGCGTTGTCATGCAGAAAATACCAATCTTCATTCTGCCAGAACTGAGGCCGTTTACGACGAATGGATTCCTTCAAACGACATCTTCGAGAAGTGTGTAGCCCCAGCGATTTGTTCAAGTGCTTGGCAACAATCTTTTTGAATACATTCAGACACCAACTCAACAGTTTCTGCATTCCGTGAAGTCGAAGGTCAATCCAACGGTTCATTGTATTCGATGGATTCTCGGCCCTCTTTAAAACAACGATGCCATTCGTAAACTTTGGATCTAGCCATGGTAGATTCAGTATACACCTTGCTTAGCATTTCCAAAGTCTCCATTGGTGTTTTACCCAAGCGTTGACGGAATTTAATGTTCCACGCTGTTTAAGAAATGCCATCATTCTTAGATGGCCGAACAAAGCTAACTAGCTACGGAAGATAACAGCTACGCGTGCGGTTCGGTCACATGGCATGGACTAAATTAGGGGAGGATTGGGAGAATTCATTTCAAGTGGTTTAACTTTAGGTACTTGATTTTGTCTTCACGCAATGGCCGCATTCCCCGAACTTTTAGATCGCACTACGTAATACTTTCACATAAACCCCACAAAATGGACACACGATTACTTCGACACTTCACGAATTATTCGTCGTTTTCTTGTTATTGAGAAAGGAGGAAAATGTTTTGTTTTGAAAGGTTTACTGCAGTGTGGGCGTATTTTGACAATCTTGGTTGAATCAAAATATTTCATTTTTGACTTCGAACAATCATCACGTATTTTATATCTTTCTAACTACATTACGTAACTGTAGCATTTCGTTAGAATATGTCGGCAAATAAAGCTGTATTTTGTTTCAATGATCTTAAGTCTGTCTTCGCCTTATATACGAGAGCTTGAACTCTCCGCGGAGCACATAGTATAGGAGGAAAAATGCTAAACTTAATTTATACTAGAAAAATGAATCAACTAAGAAAAAAAAAAAAGAGTAATTTGATAAGCCATGTTGCTGTCTATAGGACAACGAAGCCAGAATTTAATATTATTGTTGGAACACTTTTATACCTGAAAAAAAAATTCCGAATTCGCGTCCTATTCTTTAACATTATGCGAAGACAGCCTTTAAATATTGATAATAAAATTAATTTTGTGCTTGATTACAGATTTAATTTCGTATTAAACAACCTTTGTTACTGATGAAATTAAAAACTGTGTGAAATGATTACTGCGATTCTGTATAAACTATTAAAACTAATAACATTGATCGAAAATATAATTGTTGATATATAATTTGTTACATTATTTTGAGACGATAGTTTGAATTTTGGGACAGTTTTTTTTAAAATTACAGTGATCCTGATCCTATTTGGGCATCCGGAAGTATTCGTTACTTTCTTTTTCCAAGTGTAATGAATCAATTCAAAGCGTTACTTCTTAATTAATATCTGTAACAACATCATTAAGAATCTCTTAATTATTAAATAGAGATGCTGATGTTATTAAATTTTTCGATATCTTTTCTTCATTTCTCATTACTTTAGAATCCTTCTTCACCGGTTTGAAATTAGTGCAAAAACAATTAAAATTTAAATTTTTGAATTTTATTTTTTTGTTTTTTAATTGTTTTTTTTGTTTTGGATTTTTTTTTTTTTCTTATTTCAAGTACTTTTATGAGAAAGATATTTTACTTTTCTCTATAATATGTTTGCTTATTCTTTGACTCTTTTCTAATTTCCTTTATTTTTTTTTAACTCTAACTTGAAAATTTTTCTAATTATAAAGAAAATTTTTTAAATAAAAAAACTAAGGAAAACAAAATAGAAATTTTTAAATCTAATCTGTAATGTAATGAATTCTTATTCTTCCCTTATGAATTAACTTTCCGATGTAACATCAGAAAATATTTGAGATTATGTTTTACCAAAAGTATTTATTCAAGTAAAAGCGTTAGTTAAGCTTGATTCAATGATATGTACATAATTTAAATTAAAAAAAAAAAGTCTTTTTTTTTTTGCAAAATGCATTTTTTTTTGCTTTTCGTTGCGTATTATTTTTGCTTTATTACAAATAATTGAAAATTTCTTTTTTAATAAATCCACGATATTCTAATCCGATTTGATTTTTTTATTGTAATAATTTCAAGCTGTTCAGTTTTCATTTTTTATAACCTGTGCATGTTTTCAGTTACTGTAGCTTCAGAATAGAAAATTTTACTTAAATAGATATACTTATCTTTATTTATAATTTAAATTTACTTAATTTATTTTTTAATCTAAGTACCTGGAAAATAAATAAATTAAAACAAGAGTACACCCCCTCCTTTCTGCTTTAAAAATGGTTTTTAAAATTTATGTTCTCAAATAAAATTTGTAAAAAAGGGAAAAATTACAGTATTAAAAATATATTTAAACAAATTGTATTTTTCATGTGAAAGAACAAATAAAAAAAAATTTCCTTTTTTTTTTTGAAAAAAACAAAAAATTTTTTTTTGGTTTAATTGGGCCTTGAAAAATAACCAATTTTTTGCTTATCAAATGCTTTTTATATTTTTAAATTTTCAATATTTTTTCCCCCCCCCCAAATTTATCCATTTTTTTTTTTTTTCGCTTAAAAAGTAAGGAATAAAACATTTCATTTTTGATTTATTGGAAAAAGTTAAACTATTTTCTTAAAAAGACAAGACTTTCAATTTCTCATTTTTCTGTTTTGAAATATCCTCATTTGAATCTTCAATTTTCATCAATGTCGAACTCTTTTTTTTTTTTAAAAAATATGAAAATGTTTATTTCAATATCCGGCACGTCTGTGCTTTAAATGATCACCGAAACGTCAACTTGGTGTTTTCCTGTGGAAAGACGTTTCTTAAAGAGGCAAATCCGTTACTAGGAGTTTTCGGGCATTACGCCAGTTATCGATCCGGCCAGACTTTTAGGAGCCTCGCGCACTCTCTGCTATTGTCAACCCTGACGGCCTCATTCTGTCCTAAATTGTACCGGGTTGTGTCGTGCACATATATAAATGTTTGCGGTAAGGTGGGGGGGATACAAAATCCTTTTACCCACCTCTAAATAACAATATTTAGATTATCGTTTGTAAGTTTGTAACTTTAAATGTCATTTCATACTAGAACTATCTTTGTTTTCATTGCTCTATGGCTAAAAACAAGGTTTTTGTTTAATGTCTTAAAATGATTACAGAATGAAGTGACTAGCGACATTTTTGATTATAAAGCCTTGTTTTTAACTTCGCCATCTTTCTTATTTTTGGTTTCTCCATATTTACCGATGAAATTAACTAGAATTGAATTCAAGATTAATGAGAAAGTACAAATATATATATATATGAAAGAAATTTGTATAATATATCAAAAACCAGAAGTAATATATAATGAACGTAACAAGAAATAACGTAATAAAAATATAAAAAACAAAAAAAAAGATCGTTTATAGAAAAATCGACCAGCGATTTGAAAACAAATTTGATTAAACCAATAAAATTTTTAAAAATTTAAAAAATATAATAAAAATTTTTTTTTTTTTTTTTTTTTTTTTATTTCAGTTCTTTTCAAAATTTTATTATTATTTGCAAAATTGTACCTTAACTTACTTTTCAACATGATTTCCACTAATATTAAGGTATTTACTGTATCGTACGACAAATTTCCTAACTCCTCATTGAAGAAGTCTGCTAACTGAACTACTAACCATTCCAGTACCTCCATTTTGTCACATTGATCACTGAGGTGTTTCCATAAATCTTAAAAACAAATGATGATCAGTGGTATGAATCAGCATTTACTATGTCATCCTCAAAGAAAAAATTCACAGCCAAAATACCGTATCTGTCCCAAGACAATTTGGGTTAAAAGTTTCTTCGACGTGGAAAATCAAAAGATAACTCAAATATTTGGTTTTGTGCGAATCATTAAAGCATGTATAACGCATTATTTTGCGTGGTTTCCCCTTTAAAAATTACTTGGGGGTTTTCTTTGATGTTATTACAAGTTTTAACTGCCTCTCTCTTTCGGAGGAAACGTGATATGTTAATGAAGATTATCTAAAGCGAATTGAAGTAGAACTAAGTACAAAGAATGTAACTGTGAATTACTGATTGTGTATCGACTGTGGCAGTCAGTTAAAATTACGAAGCTCCTTCTAGTGTTCCTTTAGAATAAAAATTTTAAAGGTTTTTTAACTTAAGAGGACTTGGTACCCTTTGAACAACTTTCTTTATTTATGTATTTAAAAATTATATTTTAGCATTTTGTAATGTTTCTATTCAAGAAAATGATACGAGATGAAATTTTTCACATATTATTCACACAAATTTAAAAATTAAAATTTTTTGAAGAAAATTTGGAAAATTTAAAATTTTACTCCTTCTGTAAATATTAACTTTTTGATCTGAAATTTTTTGTAATATTCTTATGGATGTTCTAAACAACTTTAGGGATCGATTTTACAATAACTTAATTGTTTTTCGAAAAAAAAATAAAATGTTGATATGCATGCTAAAAATCAACAAAAAAGTCAATATCTCTTACATTTTAATTTTTTTTAAAAAAAGTATTCCGTTTACAGCAAAACGGATCCCTAATTTTATTACATGCTTTATATGTAACACGCAGAAAAAAATGGTAATGATTGGTAAATAATTGTGGAAGGAGTAGCATTTTGAATGCACTAAAGTGTTTCGAAAAACACAAACTGAGAAAAACTACTTTAAAGTTCATAATTCTGAAAAAAATAATTATAATAAGCTTAAATAAACTTAAAATACCTCTTTAAGATATTAGTTATGTATATATATTTTAAATAATTGCATTTTCATATTTTTTCAACCCATAAATTTTTATAAAGGATCAATTTTTAGAGAGTATTAATTGCACAAGAAAATTCAAGAAAAATGTTAAACAAAACTTTTTTTTCTGTCACGACAGAAATTTTAGTTTTTTTTTCTTATGTATTGAAGTATTACATTTGTATGGAAAACATATGAGGAATAATAACTGAAATATTGAAATTATTAACATAAAATGCCTTATTTAAAAATTTTACATGCACGTTTCACAAAGGAAAAAAAATGATATTATTGTATTGCCTCGATAATATTCTGCTTTATATATTACACATTCTTTTTTTAATGTTATTATTTCTCTTTATAAAATAGATTTTTTTTTATCAAAACGCTTTTTTTAGCCTTTTTTTCTAAAAAGGGGGCGTGGCTGACTTGCCTAATTTATTTTCAAAAGAAGTTTTATTCAACTTCTAACTTTCCGACATATGCACAAGTGATATATCAATCGAAAGATACTATTGCAAGGAATAAGATTAAATAAAAAAAAATAATAGGTTTGTCATTTTTGGGGTATCAAGTCCTCTTACAGAGTTAAAATGTCTGTATTTAAGAGGCTAGTCTGCGTCCCTGTTAGTTTTGTTACATGAATAGCGTGCTTGATTCTTTATAATTTGTTTGCGTGCATAGACATTCCTACCATAAACTAAACTTAGCTTAATATTTTACTGGGTATCTATTATAATTTTTTTAATGAAGTTCTGGGTGTTTTTTTTCTCTCTTTCGTATGATATGTAGATTTATGTTATTGCAAAAGTGTTGGGATTTTGTATTCTTTGTGAAATTATTTAAATTTTACCTGCACTACTTTTTCTCCCCCCATCCTAGTGATATAGGCATGTATAGGGGAAGGTTGGCGCCTTAAAACTATACTTAACCCTACAATCTTAGTTCCTAAGACTAAGTTTTGGTCATTTAACTTTGCTTTGTATTGTCTTGTTACATTTATTTAACTTTAATTATATATTTATATATATATATATTCTTGCTATGTGTGCATATGATTAGACGATCCAATTCATTTTTGTTTTGTTTTGATGTATATAACAATTCGTTATATTTATGTTTCTGTCATTCTGCTATATTAGCGGCCTCAATTAATTTTTTCCTCAGGTCCATCGTCTCTTATGCAAAAATTTTAAACAAAGAAATCGTATGATCCAAGAATATGCCAGAAAGCCCATACGAAGAAACCGTTCTTGAGATAAACATGACAGCCTCACAACTGTCATAAAATTTTTAATAATTTGATTCTATTTCAGTTATTGTTGAATTCCAGATTATTTATAAGTAATTATGTAAAATATCTAAGGACTCTGTTGTAGAATTGTCTAATTTTTGCATGAGTTTTTCTTTAATCCAATACGAAGGAAAATGTAACTATATGTATTCTTTAAAATTAAATTCATTATTGATGAAAGTAGACGCTTGAAAGTTAATGAGGTACAATTTATTGGTAGCTAAAAGCCTTTTGGCGAGGAATAAATTTTGGTTCCATTTTTTTCTTAAGATAAATTTAGTAAACGAGTATTTTTAGCGCATTTTTGTGACATTTATTCTGAAATGAATGTATTTTAATCTGTTTTATATTCTTTTTTCAAATTCTAATATTTAGTAAATTTATGTAATTAACATTATAAATAATACCTGCGAAATGCTATAGTTATTTTTTTTTCGAGAAATGTTTTAGAAATAAGATAAGGTTAATATGGAGAATGGTCCCGATGAAGATTGCTTCGATGGCCATCATCCTTTCATTCCAACAACAATCCTGGAATACATGTCTGTATTTAAAAGCTAACAAAATTTTAATTCCCCCACATTAAATACTAATTGCTATTTATTGCATTTCTAATTGATTTTATATGGTATTATTCAGTTTGAGAAGAAAGATATTGAATGATGAAATAATTCCTTGTATTTACATGTAATTTTTTTTCGCTTTCGTTGAATAACGTTATATGGCTTGCCTATGTTGTGGCTATTCAGTATGTCGTGTTGCGTATTGAGCGTCAAGACGGAATTGGAACAATATCACTTTCCTCCTTGGCAAAACAAATTCACATGTAAGTAAAATAGTTTGGGATGTGGGATGCTTCAATTCCGCTGATGTGTTTGCGGCCTAAGTTTTCCTTAAGGGCTGCCCTAAAGTTGTAAAGAATTGCTCTAAAATCATAAGAATTGTCCATTTCTCGTTTGCTGGGCACATGATTGCTGCCTTTGATGGATGAAATTATTTGATCAACTCTTTGCTTTGAGGGTGGTACGCGTGTTCACTGTACCCTTCGTAATTTGGACAAAAGTTTTAATTAAGCAAGATTCGATTTTCTTGTACTTCTGTGATTGTTGTGGAAACACCGAAACGAGCAATCCAAAGTGAATAAAATACTTCGGTTGTTGTCCTAGCTTTAATGTGAGGGACTGTGTTTAAAATACTGTCCGACTGACAGTAATGCTGAAAGTAAATCCTTGTATGTTTGCGCACCTCAGAGCGTTGCCAATGTATCCATTATCGAGCCCAAACTCTACAGTTTTTGCTTATGATAGGCCACACAGAGCGGTTCCTGACTAATTTAGACATGCTTCTAATTGCGGGGTGAGCTAAATTGTGCACGCTTTCAAGACAAAAGTTTCCTAAATTTTTGCGATATGTAGGGATGCACAGTATGAGTTGACATATCGCAATCTAATTCTAATTCTAAATTAAGAATTTAAACATTTTTAATTTTTAACAACTAATCTTAATTTAATGAAACAATTGGTGTTTATTTGTTTGAGCTGATGCGATTTCATTATAATCTGTTGGACCTATTGCATTGTGATTTCATTAATTCGCTACGATGTATTAACGACTACATTTTCAGTACCTTTAATGTATTAAATGGTGATTGTGAATTGCGAAATGAAAGTTTTTGATTATAATTCGGTGAGTATATATCCGGTTTGCGTTTAAAAGCAAATGTTAATGGTTTTAGTCCGCAGAAACAGTAAAATTATATTCTTTTAGCATGTAACTGAACTTTTTAATGGCTACAAACTCTCTGTCGTAAGCACTATATCTATTGCATCTACTAGCAGTATAAGTTATGTTTTTGACTTGGGTGAGTTAGTGTTGCAGCTTTCTTGTTTTGATTCTCGAAACTACAACTCTTGCATCAGACCAGGAAATTTTGCTTTTATCATTTTTCTTGGAACCTTTTAAAAATCCACTAAGTAGCGCCTGTGTGTGCATTACATGTGACCGAAATCTATGAAAAAATTCAGCGTCCCTAAAAACTGTCTCAATTTTTTTTACAGTTTGTGGATTTTTTGATGTGTAACATCTTTCCTCTCGGTTGCTGGATATTTGTTGGGAGTGATTTCGTGAAAAGGGACGGATGTGTGTAACAGGATGTGACGTAAGCACGCGCTACTTGATTTGACCAATGAGAGTGCATGGCTGTGTCTTTTCGCTACCTTCGCATGGGGGTCCAACTCTAGAAGTCATCAAGCACTCGAGCGCTTGACTCTAAATCCGTTAGTCATGATATTGGGGGACATAAGTGCGGCAGAATGCTTATTTGAAAATGGACAAACAGTGATTTCGGTGGTCGTATACATTTCTCCGAATCAAACGGTAAAAAATTAAAGATTTCCTGCTTTTTACTTTACCATAAAATGAAGGTGGTTTGCTCTTTTAAAAAATTATCACTCGTTTCCCCCTGATTTTAGTGGTGTTTTTAACTCTTTCAAAGCTACGCTCATAGCTATGAATGATGAACTCAAGCTCGAAATGAACAAAATTAAAAGTTTCGACTGCTAACAGTGGTACTGTTATTGACGCTGTTTTTCAACGGTTTTTAAATACTTTGAAATCACAAGTATGTGTCATATTTTACTTATCATAAGTCTATTGTCTCCGTTCTTCCCCAAATTGAACAAGAATAATTATTTTTGATAAAATATTACGTTACTCCTTTTGTTAATTAAATACAATTTTCATTAAAAATATAATTATTCGATAGAAAATTATTTCCAATCATACCCGATTCATATTTTTTTCAGGAAAAAAGTTATTATTGCGTATTTACCACGATAACATGTCAGATGTTATACATCATATGCGACTACTGTAAGACTCGTTTCTCGTCTCGATTTTTTTTTAATACTTTGGAGACTTGAACTCCCGTCTTTTCTTTTTCAATTGTTGGTGTTGGATGACGGAATTCACGTTATTTGAAGAGATGACAATCATTACTGAATATATTAACTTCTATTTGTAAACAATATTCAATTTTTTTTTTAAAACGAGATTTTAAGAGACATTCCAGGAATCAGACTATATACTTTTACTCATTATCGTATTCATTGTGTTAAAGTTAATAATTTAGGGAACATCAAAGATGCATTTTGGAATGTTGAGTCTAAGTTCACTATCATGTTTATGTTTTTGAGTCATATGTTCATGCATGGTATCGTTTTCTGAGAAAATTGAATCATCTTCTAGATAAATGTAACAAAAATCTAGATCTCTTAAAATCTCATACATAATCCGTTAAAATTACTAAGTAGCATTTTATCGGCCAAATTTTAAATATGGAAATTCAAATAAACAAAACGGACTAATTATCTCGGTTTTTGGTGTATTATATTAATGAAATGAAATATGGTCATATGCAGGTGTCATATCTAATTTTTAAAAAATTGTTTTTTTTAATACAGTAATTGGGCCAAACCTTGAATATGAGTAATTGAATAAACATTGATAATGTAGCTGCATTAAGTTGTCTATATTCAAATGGTAAAATGCCGGTAGGCTTTTGTTAACAATATTTAAAGATTATCTTTTTCATGTATCAAGGACGGTAAATTTTCGCGTTCCATCATACATTCGAATTCCTTTTCTGTTTTTTGATAGATTTCTGGTCAAGATTTTCTAGTTTTAGCATAGATTGGCTGTCTTTCTTTTCTATAAAATACTCAGCGTCGTTAACAGTTGTGTTTAACAATTTTGTTAACGACGTTATTAATGGGTTATGGAATTGATGGATTATTAATTCTGGAAATTGTATAAGGGTGTTGTTGCAAATAGTAGTTTCAGAAACATTCTTAACAGGTAATTGGTTATTTTGTACCAAATTGCCTGTGCCAATGAGCTTGCGTTCCCCTTTTTTAAGATTCACATTTAAACCGAAGTTTGTTAAAAATATCAGCACTTACATTTTAACTTTTGCCTTAGCCCGAAATTTAAATAACAGTTTTAGTACCGAAAATTTTAATTTGCGTCAAAAATTTCAAGTGAAGAATTTGGTGCTATTTTCTGAAATTTAGTTGGAGGAAATATTGCTGCCTGTATCAATATAATATTAATACGCTACGCACTTCATATGCATGTGATCGGTTTTGAAATTTTGGCTGCTGATCAACCTTTTGGTGGCTAAAACTGATGAAGTTGATTTAAAATAGCCAGATGAATAGTAAACAGTAGCTAAATGGAATTTTTTTATTTATATAGATTTAAATACAATTCAAAATAGCTGATAATTTTGAAAAGATTTAACAGTCATCGGCTTTCGAATGGGCTCAATTCATGTGACGTCATAGTCACATGATAGTGAAAGCCACGTGATTCTAGCCAATCAGTTCAAAAACTCATGCGACATCATAGTCACACGATAAAAACTATCTAGTGTTTCCAGCTAATCAGTTCACGCACTCCGGTGTTGCCAAGTTTTGCTCTCTTTGCAGAAACTTTCTCTTAAAAAGTACATATGTATACAAAATGCATTTTATTTAAAAAAGTATAAACATAAAATATGATTTTTTTTTAGTTTAAAAAAATCTTTTTGAAGAAATTTTTTTCCCTAACATTTAAACATCTTTACCCAAATATGAAATTTAAAATTTTATCTGAGTTTTACAAATAGAACAACAAGTACAATTATTCGTATTTGTTTTGAATTCAATGAAAAAAACGTGTTTGTTTTTATCATGTGACTTCATGAATTGAGCCCATTGTGTTATACTGTTGAGGCATTGAAAAACAATTATATTAATAAAAGGAAACGCTTTGTGTGTGTGCGCGCGCGCAAAATTCAAACTCACTCGTGAAAGCAGTAATTTCCCATCACCGAGACTAATTTCTCGAAATTCATTTTGTGTGCATAATTTACATGATTTTATGTATATAAATGTTTGTTGTTCTTCTGTATCATAAAAAGGAGCAAATTTACATTCGTTTTTATGCATTAATTTAAAAAAATATTTTTTGGGGAAAAAATAAAAACGTTATTGTAATTAAATTGTGTACATATCAAATAGTTCAATGTAAAAGAAACATTTTCATAATTTTTTTGAAAAATTTATGTCTTGAAAAATATTTTCTTTCAAATTCAATTTTTTCCCTTTTATTGCTATGCGCTTGAAATATTTCGTAATGATATTTCTGCAATTTTTACGATATTCCTTTCTTTTCAACCCCTGAGTTTTTATTGATTACTTACAACTCCGAAAGCAATGAATGTAAAAATGTCGTAAAAACGGAATTTGGAATGCACATCCTTCTTGACCCCAATATCTAACTCTACTCCTTGTTAGAACCTATAAAAGAAATTTATGGTTATTTTATTATAAGAGTCTCTCTTTTTAAGGAAATTGAAAAGGACATTCGCATACGCTCGGATAGCTTAGATTTAGAAAATAAATCGACAAGTATTCCGGACTTCATTCTGAAACAAAATTTCAAACAATTTCCGTATTTTGTTGTTTTTATTTACGCATGTCGAAATGTACTTTTACTAATTTCGCTCAGGAGACATTCCCTTTTCAAAACTAAAACTTGAAAATTTAAGATATTGTGTGTGTGTGTGTAAGTTAATAAATTAAATTATACTTTGATTTTAGATTTTAATGTTCAAAGTCCTGGGATACATTATATGACACATTAAGAACAAAAGAATGTAAAATATGTCGGGTTTATATACAGATTTTCACTGTTATGGAATTATGTGTGTGTATTTGTATGTGATGGTGTGTGTTTTTCCTTAGAAAAGTTATTTAAATATATCTTAATTTAACATATACCATATTTTTTTAATTTTAAATTTACATTAGAAGGTTTTTAATTCCAAATATTTGACGTATTAGTTGTTTGTATAATTTAGAAGGTTAATTATGTTTCACTATTTAAGGCATCCGACTACGTTTTGAACTTATTTTTCAAAAGCGTATAAATGGATAATTTTTATGATATTTAGTGTCACTTAGATTAGAATACATGTATAAAATTGTTTTAATATTATTGTAGTAAAAAATTATTTAAATGCAATATTTTGGCAAAAAATGAACACAGAAATACCTATTTTCAAAACATTCTCCTTTTATGGGAAATGCTTCTATGATAATATTTTGCCTAAATATAGCTCACACTTCTCTGTACAGAGCCTGAACTAGAAATTTTGAATTATATAATTTAGAAGTGGATTTATCCGTATTTTAATACAACAGAGTGGAGGAATTTTAAGAAAAAAACACCGATAATTATTTCAATCGGTAGTAACTCTAAAAATAATGTGAATTTTTCAAAAATCCTAGTTTTCATGCCCTCTGGAGAAACCTTAGCTTTATATAAGCAAACTATTATTATTATAGAAGAATGTTTCATAAAAGGAGAATGTTTTGAAAATAGGTAATTCAAAGTTCATTTTTTGCCAAAATATTGCATTTCAATAATTTTTTATTCTAATAATATTCTTAAAACAACTTTATATATGTATTTTAATCCAAGTGTGTGTGGACACTAAATATCAAAAAAATTAACCATTTTTACGCTGGTTTTTAGATCACGGTTCCAAACGTAGTCGGATACCTTAACAGCATTTTTATTCACAAGTTGTTTTTTAGATGGGAGGGGGGATTGGTATAATCTTGATTTTTATTTTTGTTAGCTTTGGTAAAACGTTAATGGAATAAAAAGTGCTCTTTCATAGTCAATCATTCTACATGATATTGAAAATTATTCTTTTTTAAAAATTGAAATTTAACTATAATTTTTTATGTGTTAAATAAAGTTATATTTTAATATAAATTTCTTTTCATTAAAATTGAGCTCCTAATTTCAGATAATTAAATTTAATACAATTTAATATTTCTATTTTTTAAATTTTAGTATAAATATAAATAATAATACTATGTAAATGAAAAATTTAACTGTTAAAAAAAAAAAAAAAGAAACTTAGAATCTTTTTATTTTATTGTAGAATTTCATTGGTTGAATGAGAATGAGTGAATATGAATTACTATATACTTAATAACAATCATTGAATGCGTTGTATGCGAAGAAAAATTAAAAATGTGTCAATATTTATATTATTATATTGATAAAAGTAAAGAAACATCCATTATTCTATTATTAAATTAGTGTTTTAATGTAAAACGGAATGAAGTGAAGGAAGGTATTTAAGTAAAATTAAACATACAGCTTCTCTTAAAAATATTAATTAGCAAGGAATTAAAAAAAATGTACTATGTATATTTATGGTTACTCCATATCTCTATTCACACACAAGAGGTAAATTTAAATGCATTTAATTAAATTTGATTTTGCAGATGTTTTTTGAAAGTGTTCAAGAAAATCAATCTAATCAAACAAACGAATATATTATGATAATTTTATTTTCTTATGTAAATTAATAATTTACTTTGTCACAAATATAAATTTTTTTTAAAATGTCTTTTATTAATTTGTCAATTGCAATTTAAAATAATATTAGAAGATTCGGTCATTGGTTAGTGGAAACAGTTTTCCTTTATTCGTCAAAATACTGCTGTAATTTCATTTCCAATGCTTCATGACTTAATAATTGTATTATGAGAATTCTGGGAAATATAAGAATCGAAATTCTTATTGTAATCAGATTTCTTGAAAATGCTTTTTCTATCTTCCTTTCTTTTTTGTTAGTTCTTTTTCTACTCAAAGTTAATAAAGTGTATTCTGCGTTTGGATAATGATCGAGGATCTTATTATTTGTTCCGAAAAATACTCAATTTTTCATCAGATTCTTGCGTCATACAGTATTTTACTGAGGTTGTAACTCTAGATTTCCTTCTTTGTTGTCCAGAAATATTTTTTATTAAATTGAAGGTTAAAGTTTCAGCTACTAAATTCAATCATTATCTTTCTCCATAATAAGAAAAAAATGTCATTTCAATTGCAAAGAGGATTTCTAATAGATTAAATGCTATATTTAAAGGGGGAAAAAATGCTCTTGTTGATGAAAATGCTATATTTTCTTGTTTGTAAGTAATTTATTTTTTTATTCTTTGTCATAATATCTTTTATTTAATTTTTATTAAATGCTTTATCGGAATTATTTTGAATTTTCCGTATTATTTATTTATTTATTTCGATGCAATAAATTTCCATATCTTGTTATTACTATGTTATAGAAAAAAGACTAATTTTTGCAGGATCGGATGAATTTATTTTTAATGATATAATACTTAAATTAGTCTTTTAATATTTATTTAAAATATAAATAGGGAGTTACATATATTTAAATTCAATCTTTTTATTTTTCAGTTTTTTTTTTACTTTTTCATTTAACGTTTTATTTCTCAATATTTCTAAAAATGATATTCATGATTCTTACATTTTTTATTGCGATTCCTCTCACTGCAAAAAAAAAGAAATTTAGAGAAAATATAAAATAGTTTCAAAACCGCTTAATTTGATGAGGTGTTTCATAAGTAGTTCAATGAATCCATCCAATTTTAATGCATGCCTTTTGAAATTTATGTAATCAAACCGAAATTCGTAAAAATATTGAATGTAGCAAAGTTGATCAAATTATGTGCGGTTTAAACATGTTTTTCTTCAAAAAATATGTGTAAAAGCCTTAAAGTCTTTTATACGATTTCTTGGAATTTTTGAATCTAATCTGATACAGTATTGATGTTGCCTTTTTGTAAAATTAGTAAGAAAATGCTTTTCTTATTACTTGGGGATGGTATTGTAGATAAATGGGGAGAAAAAATAAGAAATGTGATACTGTATCATTAAAATTATTTCCAAAAGATCATTATTTCAATTTTAATTTTTTCATCAATAAAAATGGGAAATGTATCGCTTTTGCTTTTATTATTATTATTACATCAATGTGGATATACCATTCACTGTGAGAATTTTACATTCTTTTTAAAATTAAAACTTTTATTTCATAGAAAAAATATTTATTACAGTACACACTCTCATAATTGACCGCGACGTATGTGGATTATAGTAGGGGGGTTTGAATTTTGACTATAAGTAAACTCGCGTTTGAGGAAATTAAGTTGCCGTGAAAGTTAACAAATCTTACTTGTACAGAACTCTACTATACCATATGGGATTGTGGAATCAAGTGTCTTACCTCATCTGTAATCGCCCATAGCATATTTTTTACGTAATAAGTCATTCTCAAAAACAAAAAGTTTCCGTTTAACGTTACTTCTATTTGTTTACAGAATTTATCCTTCTATGTTCTATAACTTTTGATTTTTTTTGTTAATTACTTTCTTAAATGAATGGATGTAGATGTTCGAAGGCTACTATTCTGAGCGTCGTATATGTTGTGGCTGATGCCACTTGTCTGACGTAGTCAGAACGAGGTCCATGAAATTCATCGTGGCAAGGGGCTAGAAGTACGCCTGTCGTTGGCCCTGGCCATCATACAGGCGACAGTACGAATTAGCTCGGGGAAATTCCCCGAAGGGACGATAGATGACGACACTACCTATCTCCACAATTTAGACATGAAACTGAAGGGGAGGAAAATATTCTCCAATCCCCTGCACTCGTGATTCAGCCCACAAGACTTTCGAGCCCACTGATTTAACGAGCACGTACTCCGTGTGTACTCGGAGGGTATTTGGTGGTATCGGGCATCGAACCCAGGCCTTCCGGTCTGGAGTCCGATGCTTTAACCACTAGGCTACCTACAGCCTGCATCATATATGTGATTGTTTCTACTCATTTATTGTAATCGGTTTATTTGAATCATCAGCTACAATTCTTGTAATATGAATCTCAGTTAAATAATGAGGATAACATTCTCCTTGTGTTTCTTTCTTTTCTAATGCCCACACTCGCCGTGGAAATTCTCTGAACTGAATGCGTGAATTAGAACTCGAACCGTTATGCACAGCTCGTCATAACCAGTGTATTCGATGTTATGTTAACTCTTTGGGATGTTACAATCCATGCTCAGTTATTGTAATTTAATGAATAAAAAATAATCTTTCCGTTTTAAATGAGAGAAAAGGACAACACACACAATGCGACGAAAAATAAACGTTGTAGAACATTCAAATAAAGAAAGGATTCGTTTCATTTGCTTTAACTCTCATGAAAAGTAATATATGCTTTTTTTTATGTATCTCTGGGTAATATTAGTTTTTTAACCTATTCCGAAATTTTTTTTGTATTGTAATTAGTTCTTTGGCTTTTAAAATGATTTGACTTAAAAATATTTTAAATGACAAAAAGTGTAATCAAGTTAAGTTATTCTGCGTACTGCAATCAGTTTAAATGAAATTATAATATTTAATCTATATATCGTATAGTTGTTTGTCTTATGGAATTTTTTAAAATCTATAAAATCACAAATCTCAACTCATATAAAATTTTTAAAAACTTAAAATAAATTTGTCTACGAAACGACGAAAATTTAAACCTCTATTTTTGTATTGGATTATTAATAAGTTATGAGGAGAAAATTGGTATATTTTTACGTTAATTTATAAGTTCCGAAGTTTTACAACATTTCAAATTTATCATTGTGCATTGCTGTGTATAGTTATAAATATTGTGAACTTCTCACGGTTCAAGATGTTCAAATCGAATCGTGAATTGAAGCCTGGATTTCATCAAAAGCAATGTGGGGAAGCTAAAGGTACTGTACATTAAGTAGATTTCAGAATACTTATGGGATAAAAACAACGTGGGGAGATAAAGGTATTTTACATCAAGTAGATCTCGGAGTAGTTATGGAGTATGGTTCGAAAGTTTATATAATGAATGAAATAGCTTTGGTGCCGTTTTTGTTATCTGTTAAATTTTTTAAATAACTGTGCATTCAGTGTTATAGTTGAATTTATCAAAATTATGTTTGAGAGAAAAAAAAAAAAAAGAAAAGATAATTCTTTCTTTTGTAATGTCTATTCTACAATTATTTCTATGCATAAGAGGAGTTCAGATTTATGTATGTTATATAAATAGAAGTGCAAAAAATGTGTTCCAATTTTTCAGAATCTGAAGAAACTCGACCAGTTCTTCCGGAAAGCCTGGAAAGCATACCAAAAGCAGATTATTTTCCCAACCAGCGTCATCGCTGGAATACAAATGAGGTAATCATGCTTTATTTTTTTAAAAAAGCTTTAATAGAGTTTCTTCTAAATGCTAATTTTTTTATCAGACTGCAATATTGTTTCAAGTTTATTGAGTATATTTGGCTTTCATTTTCAATTGAAATATGCATGTATATGTATATATATACATGCACACACAGTCAGACCTCTGTTTAACGAGTTAAGTTTGTGATATGGAAAATTCGTTAAATAGAGATTCGTCCTTTAATATACTTTAAAAACTACATAAAGCAAACTTTAACACTATATATTATTCGAAAAAAGTAATTATTCACACCTATTTTATGAAAATTAATATCCATTCATTTTATATATCTTACCCATCAAAAAGAAATCTGCTAGGAAAACACGAGAGGAAAAAATACATTTTCGAAGAATATAATGTATTTTCAACTTAAAAAGTAATTTCATATTAAATTAATATCATTTCATATAAAACTAATAAATTTTTTTACGACATTTCCTAATTTTTAGCCTACGAGTAATTTTAAACGTACATGATTTTATAACCAGTAATTTTAAGCATGCACTAGAACATGTGTCTATAAATTTAATTACTGATAAAATCTATTGGTTTTATTTGAGTTTTTTGCTAGAAGAATTACAGCTATTTCATTGCTCTAGGTGAGTTAGGCACCTGGTAATATCAGTTCAAGGCTATAGATTACCTTAAAATGTGCCAAAAGTGAGAATAATTTGAAAAATATACCGAAATATTTTAAAAGTAGGGAGAAAAAGATCGAATTACGAGAGAAAAAGTTCATTATATAGAAAATGCGCTTAGCTATTCGGAAGTTATTTTACAATGAAAATAGTAAAATGTTCTTGGTAACAGGAAAAAGTTCGCAAAATAGAGAATTTCGCAAAATAGAGGTTCGTTACATGGAGGTTCGGCTATGTATGAAATAGTTGGCGGAGATGGTAAGACGTTATTTATTTATTCCATGATTAGGAGCTTTTTAGGGCTGTTGAATTGATGAGGCATGCTCTTGAGCACATATACTCCATTTTTATTTTGCATGTAGACACTTATACGGAGCACAAAATAGCAGCATACATAAACAGAACATGTTGACAAATACAAAACGCGGTGAGAATTTTCCAAAGAACCTCGGCTTTTTATATGAAACACAGACCGGAAATTTCAAAATTCACATAACTTCCGGGGACGGATCTTGTGATTGGTGTATAGATATCGTACGAGATGATTACGTAAGAAATAATTGAACAAACGCTTATATAATTTTGCAGTGTTAAAGTTACGATTACATCTCGTTAGGCGGGTAAGCTAACAGTTAACCCTTAACTTCGCACTGTTGCATTTTTGCAACATATGATTTATTTTAATTTAACAGACTCAATATTTTTTTTTAATTACCTACAAATCACTTATCTGAGAAAAAAAAGATTACTGCATGAAATACATGCTAATTTTGTTACTAGATGGAAGTACATTTTTTCCAGAAATCACAACAATTATAAAAATCTCTGATGCCTCAAGAACTGTGTTTTTGCTATAACAATAATCCATTATATTTTATGCTTCCTCTTATTTATTGACGAAATAAATTACCAGGTACGAAATTTAAACAAATTACGATGATAATAAAATCCTCATATGAAAAAAAGTTTTGTTATTTACAGCACCACTGCGCAATGTTGCACTTCTGCAACAAAAAAATGACTGAAATTCAATTTAAAACTGCTTAATTTTTTTATATTTTCCCCTTTTTATTATTACTTGAGAACTAGCTGATATAATTTTTTCATAGAAATTTAAAAAATTGCGAAGTTAAGGGTTAATTATTTACGCAAAAGTCCTGGAGGGGCAGGACCATTATAAATTAAAAACTTGAAATTAACTTGAATTATATATATACTAGTGTGCAAAACTTAAGCAACAGGTATTTTTTTTTGCCATAACCCCACGAGAAATTATTTTAGAGGCATGAAATTTAGAAAAGAAAGACAGCATTTTGTAGTTAAACGATGACGAAAGCATAGTTACTCGAAAATGAATTCAGTGCATATAGTATGGAATCAAAGGCTTTACTGAACTCATAGTATCGTAACTCATGATTGTCTGTCCAAGAGGAAGAACAACAAGCAGATGCTCCTTAGTATGGGATATGCCCTCCCCTTACTGTCTTACTCTATACTCCTCACCAGATTGTCCAATATTTCTTGAGGTTTGCATGTCCATTGCTCAATCAGCATCTGTTTAAGTTGTTGAGTGTTCCCGGAGGATGTAATCGTTCCACAAGACGTCTCCCTAAAGCACCCCACACATGATCTATGGGACTTAAATCAGGGAAGAACACTGAACACAATCCATTCGAGTGATATCTTCATTTTCCAGAGCTGTTGAATATCAGCAGTTTGGTGTGGCCGTGCATTGTTATCCATAAAAATGAAGTCTGGTCCGATAGCACCTCGGAACAGACGCTATGTAAGGATTACTTCCTTAAAATAGTGATCTCCTGTTACAGAACCTCTGTCGAATACGTGAGCTCAGTCTGCCCGTTCAGCATAATGACTACCCAAACGACACCTTCAGGACCGCAGTAACGGTCTCTTTCCGTGATGTTACTTGGATGAAACCGTCTCTCGACCTCTCTCCACATCAACTGGCATTAAGTATCGCTTGTGGCATTGAAACGATTCTCATCCGTAAAGAGGACACGACTCCATTGAGGATTTGCTTAGTTTTTGTGCTCCATACATCACTCTAAACAGTGCCGTCTATGGCCAACTTTCTATCAGATGCAACATTCAAAATGCTGGGCGAATAGACGTGTGGCAACATTAAACCGCGACACTTATCGCCCTGTTGCTGTACACAGTTGCTGAACAGTATCGCTTGCTGACTAATATCGGGCCCTTTTCACCTGCTGAACGATTTATTGGTCATCCACTGCAGTTGCTTTCCTTGGGCGACCACCAACAACCTTTCTAACAGCTGTACCTATGGTTTGGAAGGCTTTCCAAGCGCGTGAAAAGACACTTTTGTTGATTCCGAACTCTTCCATTACACTAGTTAAACTACGCTCCACCTCCAGCTTTCCAATCATCCTTATCAACATTGATTTTTCTTAATATTTTTGGAATAAAAATTCCTGTATGATAATATGAATAATTAGATTAATACATTGATTAATCTTAAAATGTTCTTCGATATTTAATGTTTTAGAAATTTAATGTTAGTTTCCTTTTATTTATATTTGTTATGAACATCCTTTTAATGTATTTCCATAGTTATACAAGATGAATGATCTTTAAATTTTGGCATGATACTGGAATGAAAGGTATTGCTAGGTTTCCGAAATATTTATATATATTTCAAAAACTTCTGTATTTCTTACTTTAATTCTAAGAGGTTGAATTATTTCCCAATTTTAAAAATCTTTGATGTATCGTGTCATTTTGAACAGTGACTGAAAAATATTATTTGAAAGTATACGTTCTCTCTGATAAAAATATCTAATATATAAAGCTATTGTTAACTGATTCGTACAAAGATAAATTTTTATATTCCTAAAAATAGAGGAAATAGATGCTAGAAACCTCAACAAAGATATTTCATTCATTCTGATTAGTTAGTGTGTGAAAATGTAAAGTATATTTCAATATGTATATAGATGTATCTTTGAATTGAGTATTATCATTTCATAAAATGAACTCCCTTTCTTTAATGAAATAAAAAAACAACTAACAATTGAAATGAAAAATTAGCACAGTAAATTATTTAATAACAGAAAAAGAAGTTACAATAGTTCGAATGAGTAATTAGCTTTTGCTTTCCTAGCATTAATTATAGTGATTTTGCTGATGTAACATATTTATTTTTAAGATTTTGTTAACATAGAAATTTTTAGTTGATTTTTCTATACTATATATCTTAGACGTAAAGAAACTGGAACTGAAAAAGTATACTTTATAGTCAGTAGTTGCAAAGTTCCATAGAATTTTTAAAATATTTAATGACCAAAAATTTAGTAAAAAGCCAATTCATTAACTGCAAATTAATTATGACTACAAAGAACAAAACGTATTTCTTTTTCAAAAAAAGATCAGTTGTGCAAGCATTGATTTAAGAGCGTTCACCCATGTGACGGCCTGTTTTTTAAGCATTCTTAGGGAATTTTTTTTTGACGACCAGTAAAAAGATAGAACTAAGTTTTTTATCATTTATTTATATGTGTTTTAAGAGTGTGTATATAAATGTTTAGCAAAAAATATCCAATAGAACGTGAGTTATAGCGCTGTGAACACACACGCCTCGAAAAAATAGACGTTCACTGCCTCCACGATTCCGGCTGATTGGCTTATCTGAAGTAAAAAAAAAAATTAATGGCGTTTTAATCTATAAGCTTAAATGCACCAAATGAGCTACACTCAATTGAAAATATCAAAAATTGGATTTTTGGTAGACTTCTGAAGAAAAAGTTTCGAATTTCATGGGTTTTTTTTTATGTTTTTGTTATAAAAAATAGAAATACTTTGAATTTTGGAATGATCGTTGTTCATTTGGAGCGTATATTTGTGCTGAGTCTTCCATATAAATTTGAAGATATTCGGTCAAACCGTTCTTGAGATATGATGGATGAAAGTTTGAAAAATACAGTTTTGAGAAAAACGCGTTTAAAGTTTCACGTCCAATTTAAACAATGAAAATCTTAACTTAGCGCTACGAACAGCTTCTCTTCTAACACCTGCTTCTTTATAACGACTTCAAATTTTAAAAAAATCACTTTACCGCAGTATTCTAGATAAGTCAAGTAAGCAATTTATAAAGAAAAATTTTTTTTTTTGATTTTTTTGAAATTATCACATGGGTGAACCCCCTTAAGCTATCAGAAACAATTGTAAATAACTTAACCAGTTTCAGGATTTGCCTCATTTTTATCTCTGTAGATCATTGCTCTTTTTATAAATTTATTTGTTATATTTTTACAAATATGTATTTGAATAATTTATATAAGCACTGTTAATTATCTTAAAATCTGAATTTCTGTATTTTTCTTTATTCTAATTTAAATATTATATAAATGTTGACATTTAGTGGCAGCACACAAGAGTATATTTGTGAAACAAAATCAGCATAACTGTAAATGCTCTAATATTTTTTTATCCTTAATGTACTATAGAAATCATTTCTGAATTCCTTTATAAATTGGAAAGTGATAATCAAAAAGGAAATAGAAAATTTAATATATATATATATACACACACATGCATACACTTGTCTAAATGAGAAGTAATTTTTTTGTAGGAAATAGCATCATTGCTTATCAGTTTTGAACGTCATGAAGATTGGTTATCAAAGGAAGTTAAAATTAGGTAAGTCCTTTAAATATACTTGATGTACAAAGTTAAGTTGGAAAGTAAGTTGTCGACTATAATCAGAGTTGTGTAGGAAAGTCAAAACATAGAATGAGACATTAAAGATAAGACATAACTCTCTCTTTATTTTTCCACATAAGCACGAAGTACATTGAGAACATTTGTCATACCGCCTTATAAGCTTCAAAAAACCCTCCAGGAAAACTCAGGGTTTTGCATACGGAAGAAGCGTTTACTTTTGAGTGGACTTTTTGGAGGTTGGAACCAAGGTGTCACAGTGCCTACGCGGTATTGTGACACCCTGATCGAAATTGAAAGAGGGGATTCGGAAAAAGCTGCCTGGGTTTCTCAGATCTGGCGTTCTGTTGTTGGATGACAATGCGAGACCACACTAGGCGACGGCAATACAAAACCATATTGCAACTCTTGATTGGGAGCGCCTACTTCATCCGCCAGTCCTAATCTCGCACCAAGTGACTCATCTGTTTTTGGCTTAGAAAAGAATCTCGCTTGAAGGCTCTTTGAAAGCAATGCTGAAGTCAAACAAGCCGTTAAATGCTTCTTCTCTTTGCAAAGCCCTGAATTTTTCCTGGAGGGGTTTTTGAAGCTTATCAAGCGGTATGATGAATGTCACAATGTACTTGGTACTTATGTGGAAAAATAAAGAGAGAGTTATGTTTTATCTTTAATGTCTCATTCTACGTTTTGACTTCCACACGCAACCCTGACTACAATCGAAGGGAAACTTACTTTCCGAATCACCCTCGTAGTATTACTTTATTTTAATTGATTTATAAAGTTGTTTCATACATTTTGCATTGATTTCAGACCGAAAAGTGGCTCAATGCTACTATACAGTCGCAAAAGGGTTCGTTATCGAAGGGATGGCTACTGTTGGAAAAAGAGGAAAGATGGCAAGACCACTAGGGAAGATCACATGAAATTAAAAGTGCAAGGGACAGAGGTGAGCTTTTTAAAAAAAGTATCTTTAATAGCTTTATTTGTTTATGTTGTTATTTTTTTAAAAGAATTTTGTGATTTTTTTACTGCAGAAGATTGTTCACCCTTTATGGAAACGATTTTGTTAGTTACTTTTTTCAATAAATACCGTGGCAATTTGTCGTTTTGGCCAAAGTGTAGATTGTGTGTGGGGGGATTGGCGATATAAATTTCTTTTGGCGACCGAAATCGTTCGCTAAGCTACTTCATTTAGCGATTGGTGTTTTTGGCTACTGGATTCGATATCCAAGCTGTCTATGGCATCTAGATAAAAATCGCCAAACCAAAGGCCAACCCCATCTACACTTAAGTCGTGGCTTTTTGTGGCAATTATCTGATAGCCATGGTGATAATAGCTGTAGTTCGAGTTTTTCTTGAAAGTAAGCATTTTTTTATTACTGTCATACAAATTTTACTCCATTCCTCTAGAACCGTTTTCCCAAATCCATTCAGTGCTCTTGAATGCCGTTTTCCTAAGGCTCGTTTTCGTTAAATCGAAAGCACAAAAGTCCATTGGAGAAGTGTAAAGGGATTTTTTTACACGTATTTCATTAAATAGGATACACTATGTTCCTGTTTCTGATTCTTTCTTTACTAAATGAGTGGCAGTAGACTTTAGACGTATCACTAGAGGCTTTGTCCATATGAAGCTCAACTTAATCAACATCCTTTCCACATAAGATTGGAATTTCTTCTTCAAAAATTGGTTCTAAGATATTCTGTCGATAGTAGAGTGAATTAATTTAGCTTTATTTGCGAAATTTTTTTATTTTTAATTTGTGGTTAGAAAATCTTGCAACTATGATGAATCCTTTTGGGAACTTTATTGTACACTGACGAAGTCATTTCGTACGGTCATTCCCGTCAGTTGACCAATAGAAAATTGATCTTATTTTATTACAGACACTTAAATATACTCATGTCTCATCCAGTGTTACCACTAATTTCCATTTTTCAGCAGCTACGTGTTTTTTATATAATTTTTTAGAATTTGCTTATTTTTTCTTTCAGCAATTTGTTTTAAAAAGGATACGAAATTTAGGTTTAAACATCATATTTAATTTTAATCTTTATGAATGATTTTACATACAGTGCCGGAATATATTCTTAGTTTCAATGCAATGAATTTTTGGGTCGGTGGATTTTCTTTTAGGATCAGAAACTTCACTTTCTTGATGGTTGCCTGCTGTTTGAACAGTCTTGGGATGAGGTTTCGTGGTCATGTTTTAATTTTTACTTTCAGCTAGACGTTTTTACCCTTTCAAATTTAATATATTATGAATATCTTTATTGAAATGCAATAAACGAGACTTTACATTGCTTTATAACTTTTTGATTCGAATATTTCTTCTCGAAAAGCGTAGTTACGTAACCTTCGAGCCGTATATCAATTTTAGGAGCAATTTTTAAAATAAATCTTTATTTTATATTATAATCAAAAGAAAACATTAACAGACGATTATTCTGAAGTTACCAAAGTTGTATCTCAAAATGCAAGCTAGAAAATGAATTACAAAATCGTTTCCATAAAATGTGAGTGACCTTCTGTATATTTGACCTTTTTGCAGTTATACAAATCATGGATAAGTTAAGTGTTAACTATGTTTGAAAATCAGATTTAATTACTCTTCTTGATAATTAAACATGATATAGGATAACTGGATTTGAATGCTTCAAGAATTAACTCCGTTATGTTATTTTGATTTTTTTTTCATGCTCATTTTGAGATAATAAGTGAAGAATAAAAGATTAAAATATTTGAAACTAAGCGAATAAGATTGTTTTATAAATTTTATGTATTTTTAAAAAATTATTAGGTTGTTTGGAAAGTAATTTCGATTTTTCCTGGCAGGGGATTTAAATGTATTTTTTCACACCCGACTTCCCACTTAAGCCGCATAATTGTTGTATGTTTTGAAAGTTGATATAGAGCAAGGCTTGCTTGTGTTAAAAAGTCCAATTGATTCTATGCAGTAGTTTTTGGTTGGTGCCCTTTCAAATATGGAGAGTAGCATTTTCGGCATATTTTAGATTTTTACTATGGAAAAGGTAAAAATGCTGTTCAAGAAGAAAATAATTTACAAATGTGCCAAAACTGGTTTGCAAAATTTCTCTCCGGCAATTTTGATGTTGAAGATGCACCATGTTCTGGAAGGCCAGTTGAAGCTGATAAAGTCACATTAAAGACATTAATTGATGCAAACCGGCGGAAAATAACTCGTGAGATCGTTGAGAGGTTAAATTTATCGAATTCAACTGTTCAAGACCACTTGAAAGGCCTAGGTTTCACCTCAAAGCTCGACATATGGGTACCTCATGTTCTTACGGAAAGAAATTTGTGTCATCTCTTTGACGTCTATGATTTGCTTCCCAAACGTCAAGAAAATTATTCACCTTTGAAGCGCAGCATCACTGGGGAAGAGAAATGGGTTGTCTATAACTATGTCAAAAGCAAGAGATCATGGAGTAAAAAAGATGAAACGGCTCAAAAGCACTTTGAAGCCAATGTTCCTCAAAAAGGATTATACTATCTGTTTGGGGGGATTTCATAGGATTCGATTCTGAAGTGTATTGTCATCAGCTAGACAAATTGAAAGATTCACTTAAAAAAAAAGGCCAGAGTTCATCTACACAAAAGGTGTAGTGATCCACTTAGATAATGAGAGACCTCATACAAGTTTGGTAACTCGCCAAAAGCTTTTACAGCTTGAATGAATTATACTGCCACACCCACCACATTCTCTAGATCTAGCACCTTCTTAATTATTTCGGTTTCTACAAAATTTTTTGGGATGGTAAAACTTTTACTTAAAATGAAGGGGCCAAACATCACAGATCAGTTTCTTGCAAAGAACAAAACTTTTATGAGCATGGAATTATGCTACTGCTAGAAAGATGGCAGAAGGTATTGGACCAGAATGAACAAAAAATATATAATTTAATAAAATATTTATTCACTATATAAAAATTGCTTTTCATTTTCACATACACACACAAAAGGAAATTACTTTTTGCTCAAAGCAATGTAATCATGAATATTGTGTATTCCATATGTAAAATTATATTTGTTTTAAAAATATCATTTTAAGTTATATTTCAAGCTATTTTTAATATTTTTTGCTTGAATTTCATTTGTTTGTTAATTTTAGTGTATTTATGGATGTTATGTGCACTCAGCCATTTTACCAACGTTTCATCGACGATGTTATTGGTTATTACAGGCAAGTAAATTGAAAAATTTTACTTTTCCAAAAAATTTTCGTTTTTAAATTTTAGTTGCTTAGAAATTTTTAATTATTTTTGAATATGTCTTTTCTATGTTTGAATAATATTGTTCATATAATATGCTTTTGATTTCAAGTCAGTAGAATTAAAAATTAATTTTGAATTACATTTTATTGTTATTTTATAATGTTTTCTTTCTTGAAGATTTATGTAATTTATATTATAATATTTTTTATTAATTTAATAAACTGACCATAATAATGACATAATTGAAATAATGTATGCATTAAAAATTTACTGTGGGAAAATAATTGTTTTCCAAATGAGTATTTATCTGGGCAATATATGTATAATAATAATTTTTATTTAAGTATTTCCTTATCACCAAAATATTAACATGAGAGAGTATGTGTGTTAAACATATTAACTAAAGTAGTGCATGACATGATTATGTGTTAAATATATATATTAACTAAAGTAATGCATGAATCTGTGGATTAAAAATTGTATTAATAATTATTTAAAAAAGGCATTTAATATGTTTTGCTGGCATACATTTTATTTTTGATAGGGATTTATATTTTTCATCTAATGTAAATTTTATGAAAATAATTTGATAGTTTAAGGGTTTTTTTTATATATATATAACACACAACTGTATAAAGATGTATATTTTAGGAATTTATTGTCTTTATTTCTTTCATACATATGTATTTTTTATCCCTTATTTAAAATTTTCTTTTAATATTTAGAATCCGGATATAGTTTTAGTTCACTACCTAAATGTCCCATAAGTGATGACAATAAACTTTTGGTTACACCGAGTCTCAGTTACTGTGCTGACAAAAAGGAATGGACAAAGGAGGAATTGGTTTCACAACTGAAGCCTATGTGTAAGATATTTGAATTTTCATTTTATCATGTACTTTTTTTGCTTGTAAAACTTAAATTTTTAGTCAAAACATTCAAGTTGTATAAACTGATTTTTATTGTCAAGTAACTATTAAAGTAGTATTAATTCCTTGAAAACACCTACTGCAACTACTTATTTTGTGATTACTATCCCAAATATAATGTAATATTTTTTGACTAATCAGTTCCCATTAAGGGGATACAGTATGATTCAATTGACCAAAATCGGTCAAAAAATCAAATTTATTTTTTTTAGCCTAAATTTTTCTTTATGTACTTTTCTATAACCTCACAAAATTTGAAAGCTCTAAACGTAAAAAAAGCAGAATTATAATAGCTTTTGAGTACGTTTTTATTCACAATTCTATGGCAAATCAAAACTTTAAACTCACTTATCTCAGAAAGATAAAATAACTAGTTTGTCTTCATTTAAAATATTAAGGCTTTTTTTCTATTGCACCTAATGCTCTGAAATTTTTTTTACTTATTGCTAATAGTACATGTAACAAAAGTTGGTATGCATTTTTGAATCAAATCAATATTTATTTTTTTTTAAATAATTGAACTAAGAATTTATACATTTTTTAAGGAATTTTCAATAAACATTCATAAAAAGAAGTATTGTATGAATACCAATCACGTTAAAGCAAAACCCATACCAACTTTTATTATACATAGTTTAACGTACTTGTGTAAATCAAATTTCATACATGTACGTAAATTTTTATAGGAGTAGCATTTTAAAATCACTTCAAAAATTTTAAGTTTTTCCTTAAAAAATTCCATGGCTATTTTTTTATGAAATTTTGAGCACAAAATCTATTTAACATAGTATACATACATAGGAGTCAACCAAAAAAATTTTAAAAATCCTTAAATTAAAATTTTTTGCGTAAATCGTACCATGTCCCCTTAAAAACTGATTCTAAATTCGAGATCTTTGTGTGATCTGGAATATACTTTTTTTAATTTACTTCTTGTTACTTCCTTAATGTTACCTAATTTTCTTTTATGTTACTTAATTTTATTGCCATGAATGTTACCTATGTTATTATTTATTATTAAATAAATGCTTATCTCACTGAATTTTATTTTTTTAGAATTCTTTAATGAAAAATAAATGAATCTCACATTAAATTCGCTCTAGACTTCTATACTCTATGCTATAAGTAGCTTCATGAAAATTTTGTAATGCATTATATTTGGGTTAATATAGTAAATGATTTAAAGCACAGCTTAATAAGATTATTAGGGATAGTGAAATAAGGAGTTTTTTCATTTCTATTCATGTTTTTGAATTATGTTAACATGAATACTTTTCTTGATTTCTTAGCTGCGGTAGTCCAGTGACCATAGACATGAACTCATGATCAAATTGTTTATGTTGAGTCACAAATTTGAGTTCAATAAAAACATTAATTAAAAGCAATTTTTATATCTTAAAGAAAAATAATTGTTTGAAAAAATTGTTCTATGAAAGAACCATTCATAGATTATTTTAAAATTTACAAATATAGTTGTATAAAAATTTATTAAATTTAATAAAATGTGTTTTTTTCCTTTCGTTAAATGTTCTGATAATACCAAAATTTAAATTATTTCCTCAGTATATATGTATATATTTATATACAATTTTTTATTTTCTTATTTTCTCAACAGTTTACAGTGAGAATGAACCTGATCTGAACAATGAATTGGAGATCTCAGTAAGTACTGATACTTGTTAATTTATTATTTCTCCTTTAATGTTAAACTATTATCTTTTTTCAAATTATTATTTTTTTTAAAGACTGCAGAGACCGTTGAAGCCATTGTACAACAGTTGATGGAAAAACAGCGAGCAAAATCTACTGCACGAACACATGAATGTGCATGTGATAATGTTCCAAAAGGAAACACACCAGGTTCAGAAAAGAAATGTTCTCACACCACTTTCCACAGAATCATATCTCCTAAAACTCATTCCCGAGGTGTCTTAGCTGCTGTGAGCACAGCATCTGCAAACTCCACCACAGCCACCACAACTGCCACACCTGCTTCATCTACTACCACTACAGCTCTCACTACTAATTCAACATCAATTAAATCTGAAGATGTACTCGGTGAAAAGGGCTACAACTGTAGCTGTTTCAGGAGTAACTCCACGTCCTGGAAGTGTGATTTTGGCTCCATGTCGCCCTATCTTACAAGATGGAAAACATGAAGTTGCCCTAACTACAGGAAGTCATGGATCTGGCAGTGGATCAGCTGCTACTTCCTTGATTTTGAATCTGTCTCAACTTCAAGGTGGAGGGGGTCTTCTAATTCTAAACAGTGCTGCAGCAGCATCCAGTGTTGGATTAACATCAGCATCTGTTACACCTGTTACTTTTCTGTGTGGCCAAGATAGTACTGCAACTACTGTACGAAGCATAACAACACATACCCTGCACAATGCTATGGATACATCAGACAGTCCTACCATTTTAAAATCTGCCAAGAAGCAATCTCAAAATGTTAAAGTAGAAGTGGAAGAAGGCTTAGAATGTGCTTTGAAGAGAGACGTTCATTTTTCAAATGTACCAAACACTAAGGATCCAGATTTGTGTAGTGTCATGGAGGAATTGTCTTCAGAGACTAAAGATTTGCCCCTGAATCTCTTTGAAGACTCTTTGGCCATGTCACAAGATGATATTCAGCGTACTTTGTTAGCCAACATGCCTCCGCCCAAATACGTGGTTCAAGATTCAAACCCTCATATCTCCGTGAAAATCGAATCTCCACATGCATCAGACAATGTGATAGTAGACTTGAATCCTATGGACTTCATTGATAATGATATATCAACACCTGATGAAGAAGTCTTTAATATGGATACATTTGATATTTTGAGTGATCTCCCTAATCTTGACGATCTGAATCCGGACCTTGCTCCTAGCAGTGGGTTGTCCAGTAGCAGTTCGTCAACACCCGTGAGCAATAGCTCTTTTGCTGCCAAGACTAATCATTCAGCGATGGATTACAGAGAAGGGACTGCAAACATCACTGATTATTCTCCCGACTGGTGTTACACTGAGGTGAGTTCAAAGATATAAATTATGTCAGAAATTATGAATTTTTTACTGTTTACAAAAAAAGGTTAGATGTTATTTTGTATTGAACTATATATATTTAAAATTATTCAGAGAGAAAAAAAATCTTTTTAAAAATTCTTAGTTAAAAACCAGAAGTAAAAATTAAAAGGCTGAATTATAGATTGATAAAAAAAAATTTTTTTTTTAGGATTACTGAAAATATTTCACGTTACTTTTTACTTTCAGTATAGGTCTTAATTTTAGTTTAAGTATTAATCTTAAGTTCAGTTTTAACCTTATTTTGGTGCTGATTCTGTAGAGAAAAAATTTAGATAATAGATTGTTTTAATGGATATATATATGCCATGGCCCTCTTAATATTCACTTAATGAAAAATAAAATTTTGTGCCTTTTGAGAAATAGTATTGGTTAGTTAAAAGAAAACAAATTGGGGGAAAAGTATTCTGGGAGTAAAATTACAGCAAAGAATATCTAATAAAAGTACATTGTTTATTATTGAAAAAAAATGCATTTGGTATTGCACTACTTAAAAAAGGGGAAAAGGAGCAGGGAAGAAATGACAAAACCTTTGTGCAAAAGCCATGCAGGAACATAAAATGGAGAATACAGGTGTAACAAAACGCAATACAGAAAGGAAGCAAAAAACTATTGTGTGAGAACTTTTAATTCTTTGGAATGGTATAAAGAACGAAATAATACTTCAGGGAAACAGTTTGGTTGCATGTAATTGACAAAAAACTTATTACGTGGAAATGATATCGGATTTTTAAATGGTTTGTGGTTCTCCCCCCTGAACTACTAAGACTGCCACACTCTTTTTTTTTTGTTAATGGTGCAATGTTATCGGTGCGACTTTGAGAATACTGTTCCACTCTTGACGAAGTGCTTTCTTCAAGTCTTGGACAGGAACAGGAGACCTTGGTCTTACAGCAATGTGTCGTCCAAGTGCGTTCCAAACATGCTCAATCCAATTAAAATCAGGTGAGCATGCAAGCTACTTCATATGCTGTGTTGTTTTAGCTTCAGTAAGGTCCTCCACAAGAAGCGTATAAGGTCTGGTTTTATTCTGCATTAAAAGAAAGAAATCACTAATGGCTGCAGCATAAGGTATGGCATTAGGTCTCAGGATCTCATCTGCATACTGAGCCGTCAAATTGTCGTCAATTGTCAAGTGATATATGCAAGTAAGTACGTTCGCCTATGAAAATTCCAACCCATACCATCAAACCACCTCTTCTTTTGTGTGATCTTTTCTGAACGAATACATGACTTTTTCAAGTGTTCTTTCTCACCATACCAAAACATGTCTAGTGTCACACTCTAAAGTGAATGGGGACTTGTCCATAAACAGCACTTTATTCCAATCATTTTGCATTCAATCTTGTTGTTCAACAGCCTACTATCGTCAAGCCCCAGAATGTTTTGCTGTCAAAGGAATACACACCATTGTCCTATGTGCATACAGACCATCCTCATGAAGCCTAGTTGGGCTCAAGACTCTTTGTTCTGTTGCCAAAAGAAACTGCCTTTGAATCTGTGTAGCATTGGCTGTTCTGTCTGAACGAGCTGTTAGCAAAATATATCAGTTATTTTCTGTGGAAGTTCGTGGACGACCTTTTCCTGGCCAACAAAGAACATGCCCTGTTTCTTGAAATTGATGCCGAAGTTTTCTATGACGCTTCTTGCCACTCCAACAGTGTCTGTTACAGTTCTTTGTGTTTACCGATTCCAGTCTCCCGATAATACATAAAACCATGAATTCTGATAGATCACGTTGTCATGACATTTTCCAGTCACCTTTTCTCACAACAACCTAAAGGTTGAATTTCACCACTGAGACAATGAAAGATAATAGTTTCTACAAAACCGCAATTTCTCCACTTATTACCTTTTTCTGGTTTTCGAAACTATTAATGTTGATTTGCATATAGAAGTTCTCTTTTGTTTTCTGCTACACTTTAGACTATGGATGTGTTCTTCTTTGTTTGTTATCAGAAGAAATATTTGCGTAATTTCCTTAAGGCTATCTTCGGCTAATGTTAAAGAATAGGGGCTGAATTTGGAATGTTTTCAGTTATAAAATCAAAAAAAAACTATCCTGTAAACTATCCTGTAGAGAATCATTTATTTTATCATACTACTCATTTTTATCTGAGTTGACACATTTTTTCTTTTATAAAATGTGTTTTGTATTTTTTTCCTGTACCGAAATGCTAAATGAGCTATCCCTTCACATGTTAAAAGGAAAAACTAATTATTTATTATATATTTTGAAATTTTAAAAACACTTTATTATAAACAAATGCATGAGTTACAATGTCAAAATTTTTTATAAAAATTGAGAAGTTTTTTCTGTCCGAAAATGTGTTCTGCGTCAAGTTCATTCTCTCATACATATGGTGAAAACAGCCTTAAATCCATGTGCTCCCCTAATGTTTTGAGCAGTGTAGATTTATATTAGCTTTTTTATTTTTCTGTGTAACTATTTTCAATAATTTACAAGACTAAGATTTTTAAAAATTTCTCTTTTATATGTAAATTTATATTGTTATTTTAAAAGATAATAGAGTTTCAGTTTTATTTTAGATTTTAAAAAACGAATTTCTTGTATCTATATTTGAATTCAGATTTTAATAACATGGCTCATGTGTTTTTATTATGATTATTCCATAAATCACTAGGTATTGAATTCTTGTAGATTCATTTTTAAATAAATTTTAAATATATTATTTCGAGAGTAATTAAATTGGTTTAATATTTAAGACCAGGGGCGTAGCCAGTGCCGAAGTTCATTTCGAGCCCTGGGCTCAGAAGATTTACAGGCCCCCTTGGCACTGGCAGATCGAAATTTTTAACCAGAAAATCTAGTTAGTAAGTTCAGCTTATCCAGACCCTTCAGGGCCCCTAGCCCCTGGGCACCCAATGGATAAGCTGACACTGGGCATAGCTACCGCTGTATCAGCCATATCAATGATACGGGTCCCACAAGCTACGTGGGCCCTAACATATATAAGCAAAAAAATATAAAATATCATAGTCCGCTAACAAAACTTCCATTTTCAAAAAGGCTGCAAGGAATTTTGATACAGGGCCCCATCAAGGCTAGCTACATCATTTTTTAAGACCATATAGCCTAGTAGGTTTATCTGAGAAATTTCATTTTGATTCGTATCTGCAGCCTAAAACTTACAATGAGGCTTGAATTTTTTAAAAAATATTCTAAAGGAGTATTATCTATGCTCAAGGTGTATCGTAGCAAAAGTGGAACATGGAATTGTTTAATTTTCTGTGAAATTTATTTCTATAATTGGATGGGTAAAATGTTTTCAAACAGCATTTTTTATTCCACCTTTCTTTCTTTATTGATTTACAAGGATTCATTTAGGTTATTCTACAAATTATTATAAATATTTAAAACAACAAGTATTTCAGTGTATGTCATATTTAAATCGATAACTTTGTTTTTATTCAAGAAGTGAAATAAATTAAATTATGAGAGAATTAAAACTGATAATCTTTTAAACCATTTTCTTTTCATCTAATTAACTCCACTTTTTCTCAAATATATTCCAATGCAAATTTAATTTATGATTTGTAATAATTTTAAAACTTATGATAATTCAGGACCTCTTAACATTCAGCAATATTTTATGCATATTCCCCCAATGGGCCTGGATAGCAACTAAGCCTTTACAGGCACAAGTCCCAAATGTGAGAGCCATTTCAGTAGTGACACCATCTAGTTGCAGCTTTCGCTACCAAATTGGAGCTCTTGAATTAAATTAATTCAAGCACTCGTCAGATACTAAATATTGCTGTGATTTAGTTTTGCCGAAAGTACTACAGGTAGAATGATATTCAAGAGATTTTTTACGTACCACATAATTATATGACGTGGGCGCCTACGATTTTCGCATTCAGAAAATCTATTGACTCCAGCCAGGATCGAGACCGCAACCTTAGGTTTACGAAGCGGGCGCGCTATCTCTATGCCACTAGCTGACTATTTTATGCATATAATATTTGTAAGCGAGAGAAAGTTATATATTTAAAATAAATATTTTTCGAATAAGTGACATAAATATAGCTCGTTAAATAATAAAGTAAATTATAAATTTAATTCTAAGATTATAGTTAACCCCTTAAATAATGCAAATTATTACTGAAAATGATATATAATAATTTCATCAATTATAATTTACTTAAAATAATGAGGATTCAGAAATAAACTTTAGAAGAATTTGATTTTAAATATTCTAATATTCATTTGTACTGAATTACTGTATTAATTTTGCTGAAAATTCGCTTCAAAGTTATGATCATCCAAGAAGCCAAATATATGACAAAGGTGTTCTGGAAAATTTTTCATTGTTGATATATTAATAAATTTTTATACATTAAGCATATTTCCATTTTTTCAAGTATAGTTTCTATATAAATTTTATAGTGTAAAATTTAGCTTTTAATATAGTGTATAATCTTATGAGAACCTGTTTTATTGGTATAATGATAGGAAATTCATTCAGTTGAAATGTGTTTCAGCTGCAAAGAAAGGTGGAACATAATGTGTATGATTAGATAAACCAATGTTGTTTTTTTTATCTCGGTTCTCTGTGTACAATAAAAAAAAGTTACATTAACAATTTGTACAAATATTATTAGTGAATGGAACCAATAAAACTTACTTTTAGTTATCAATTAAGTTTTATTGCTTTTTTGGCAGAAATGAATGGTAAAAAATCCATCTGTTCATCAAAATAGGATTAATTTTTGAAAATAATAATACAAAATATATATTCATTATGTCTTTAAAAGAATTATTTCCTGAGATAAAAGACTTGTGCCTTTACATCTGATTTATGCATCACCATGTCATTTTATTTAAAGTTTTTTCTCCATGGACAAAAAATAAATCATTTAATAGAATATCTGGAAATTAAAGTAGTTGCAGTAACATTCCCATTAATTTAGGGAGTAGTATAAGTATAATTTTATTATAAGTTTTTAAAATTGTATGTAGTGTAGCTTATTGTCAATCCAGAGTTTTATTAGTGCTATCTATTTTTAATACAGGAAAGTCTATGCTCATTCAAGTTATTGAGGGCAGGATTAGGTTGTAATAGTATGGCCTTGAAGATATCTAACTTGTGATGCTAGCTGATATACACTGTGTAATAACTAAAACATCTTATTATATTTTGGGAAGTGATAAAAAATATAATCCACTGGGGTATTTACCAATACTTTGACTGCATGGAAGGGATCTATTTCTCATTAAATATTCTGAAAAAATATGAAAATTGTTCCTTTTGTTTTGAGAATAGATAGAGAAGGTAGGTACATAGAGAAGTAGGTACGTTATTAAGTACATGGAGAAGTTTTTAAAAATGTTATTGTGTCTCCCTTAATTTATATATTATTATATTTTATGCCTTTCTCAAATGGATCTATTAGAAATAGATAATTGGAGAAGTTATTTTTGATTTCCAGGGAAATGTTGCAATTTCTTATTTGAAAACTTAAGGTGCTCTGAAAAGGATACAGACAAGTTAAACTGAATTTTAAATGAAACTAATATGTAGTTTAATGTTATTCTCAAATGTTGTTATGTTTAGTAATGAGATTAACGACTTTTTATGTTTTTATTTCAAATGAGTTAAATGCTGATGTGTTTGATCTATTTTTTTGTAAGTTAAAATAAACTAATAAATAAGAAAGATTTAATACTTTTGACTTCTTAATCAATTTGATATGCAAATCTTCTTCTGTTACTATTATTTGTTAATTGGTGTGATTTTTATTTATTTATTTTTCTGTATTGTATAGGGTGGTGTTAAGGTTCTGGTTACGGGACCTTGGTATTCATCCTCATCCCCTTACACCATTCTGTTTGATGGGGTTAGTGTGCCAACTACTTTAGTCCAAAGTGGAGTTCTTAGGTGTTATAGCCCAGGTAAATATACTACTTACATGTTATAATTCCTTCTTTTTGTGTATAAAAGTAAATAGATTGTTAGTATAAAAATGAAATTTAATTAAAAAGAAAATTAACATTAAAATGAAACTCATTTATTTTACCATAGGTTCTCAAATAATTTCTCTTAAAACTAATTAAAATAAGAGAAAGAAAAATTTTCAGAAAAAATGGAATAGATATTGAAAAATCAACTACATTTCTTTCATAGAAGGAAAATTTTTTATAAAATCAGGTGTCAAAAAAAGGTTAAAAGGCTTGTCAATTTTTTTAAAAAAAATGTTGTCACTACTCTTATTAAATTCACTTACAACACTTAGCAAATTTTATCTTTTATCTACTTAAATTTAACAATCCCATTTCTAGTACCCCTCAACATCACAAATTCACTTTGTCTCTATCTACTGCTCCTCACTCTTTTGTTTAGTTTGTCAGCTCTGTTGTGGAAACAATTGCATAGCACTGCTATTTAAACAGCACCATATATTTCTTAAACATCTTGAAATAAAAAGCTTACAGCTAATCATTGGACTGTCATTGTACATTTAATTAAAAAAAACAGTCAAATTATAATGACAGGTTAATTAATATATTGAAATAATTGGTTAAAAAATATTGACTAATCTTCTATGTTAAAAGTAGTTAATTTAAAGAAAGCATAATACATGATACTTTAAATAATAAGATGTGATGTATTGAAGTAGAAATTTAATAAAGTAAAATTAGGAAAATTTAAGATTTTATATTTTTCTATTTAAAAACCAAAACTTTTAGAGTTTCTTATCTACCACAAATAAGTTTGGGTGTCAGTATGTTTTATTATATCTAAAATTATATTTCTGTTTGAGTTTCATTTTATTATTCAAATTATTTTAAATTCAATAAACTAATAGCAATCATATACTTTTTTGGGGGATATGCTTCTATTGTATAAAAATCTCCATTATATGAAGTTAACTGAAATTACATTATTGGATTTATTTCAGCTCATGAAACAGGACTAGTGACTCTTCAGGTTGCTTGTGAGGGGTTTGTTATATCGAATTCTGTGTTTTTTGAGTATAGACAAAGGCAATCTGCTACAAATGTGAAGTCAGAAGACTGGTTTTTTGTTGAAGGTAATTTTTATATTTAAATTTATGCATTAAGATTTGTCTTTTGATTGTTTTGTGGATTTTCTTATAATCATATAATAATTAATAATATAAGTTATGCAATATTTTAAAATCTTTGATAGTTTGTTTTATTATTAACATTTATTTCTGTTATGTGCTGTCCAAAACTCAATGGAGAAATTTTTGCTCTTGAATGTATTAATATGATTTTTAAAATATAATGTCCATTTTAATAAAATCAAATGTAAAAGGAAAGACTGTTAAAATGTAAAAAAGTCAGTGTTATTACATTTTTATTATCATAAAGAAGAATTTTTAGGATATAAATAGAGAATTAGATTTAATATAGATTATAGTATGTGTTAGATGCTCATTACTAACATGAGACATTGGCTAAAAATTAACTATTTCTTTAATTTTCTTGGATATTTTATTAATTGTAATAAAATAATCATGAATATATGCTCAGTGCCCCCAAACCCACACTGCTACTCATGACTAATATATTAAACTTCCCTTGGCTTTGATGACAGTAGATATTCTATGCATGGACTGTACAATTTGCTGTAACCATTGAAGAGGAATACTATGTAATGCTTACAAAATGGAAGATCTTATTTCCTTCATATACATTGAGGTGGTATTTGAAGTTTTTAACAGTCCTTTTAATTTTGTTTCATAATTACTCAATTGTGTTGATATTGAATGAGTGAAGGAGCCATTGAAACTCTGAATCATGCTTCCAAAAGAATTCTAGCTCAGTGTAAAGACATTGTTCAACTGAAAATAGTAGTGATAATGAAGAAACATTGCCATGTGCTTAGCAATGATATGGAAGTAAGTGATAACATTACCTGTGTTTCCAAACGAACCAAAGTACACCAGAAAAAGGCTCTTCAAACTGTGATTACACTGCCCCTTTTGCTTAAGCAATTGTCATGTGGTATGCCAGATCCATGACTTTGTGCTTCTTGTGCCATAGGGATATCTTGCCATTGGTATCATGGAGAAGAATATTGACTCTTCAGACCAGAAAACCTTTTTCCATTCATGAAGTATCCAATAGACTAAACTCATGACAGTCACAGGATAAATGTAATAATGTTTTCCGTTAAATTAAAGCTGATATTATACCTGTACTTGGAAAGTTAGTTACAATTTCAAATTCGATGCTTGGATAAAGATCCAAATTTTAAAATTCTTCAATAAATCTTTCAAAATTTTTTGAAACACATTCCCCCTTCCCTTATATTATACTGGGAATTTTTAAATTAAGTGCATTTTGTTTACTAATGTGTGTTACTATTGTTAATAGGTCTGTACTTTTTACCTAATACTTTTTTTGCTAGTGGCTCTGTTCACTACATTGCTTAATGTCTTTTGTGAGTGTGTGTGTTCTTATCTGTCATTCCTTAAAGACTTAAGACATTGTTGTATTTTGCAAGCCAAGAAAGTAACTTTTGAGATTCTGAGATACTCCTGTATTCATGTTGCATTCAAAGTTACTTAAATCTTTTTCATCTCCCCAGCTCCATAAGAATGGGTGTATTGCAATGTTAACTATGCGTCATCTAGTTTATTATGAAATTTTTTGGCAAAGTTGAATAATTTATTCTAATCAGGAAAAAGTGCGTTTTTTTATTATTAAATCTGTTTCATTTCATCTGTGCACAGAGGAGTAATTTGAAAATAAAAATTCCAAATACTTAAATTAAAATTAAATACTTTAAAATCTGTTTTTTTAACTGTCTTAAAACTGTTAATTTTAAAAAGATGTGAATAATTTTTTCGAAGTTGCACAATCAACATACAATGATGAGGATTACATTATGACCACATTTTACCCTTAAAACTGCCAACACCCAGTGAATAACTCACTTGATAGAGTAATCTGAGGTATCTGGTACTAAGCACTCACCAACTGTTTGTGTAATTCCTGTGCATTGTGAGGTAGTTGCATGGAAGCATGAATTTCACAATCCAAGTGGAACCACACTTGTTTGATTGGATTCATGTCATGTGAATTTGGAAGTCAAGATATGACTTGAAGCTAACCAGACTATTCCACGAACAACTCCCCAGTCATTCATCTCTTAACAAGGTGCGTTATACTGTTGGCAAATGCCGTCATCTGCCATAAACACTAATTGCCATGAAAGACTGCACCTGGGATACCTTTGCCAAAGGAGTGCATAGCACACAGACATCAAGAATTGTTCTTTGGGGTGGATGGGTCTTAATGTGCCCATAAAAACATCGCCCACATCATAATACTGCCACTATTGCCTTGTGTTAGGCCAATAGTGCATTGGGTGTCAGGACAAAATTGGTATATTCACATTCACCCATCAATGTGAAAAAAAATAGAAAAATTGGTGACTAGAAAGCAGTATTCATCAGACCCGGTGACTTTCTTACATTCTTATGTGGTTCAATTCTGATGTTCCATCAGTGCTGTGGTGATGATATACCATCAATGTAGGGGTGTGAATAGGGCACAGGCTGCGTATGAAATAGTGTCCACTGCTCTGTGTGTTGAGATGCAGTGTCTGAGTTGCCACTATTTTTGCTGCTAATGATATGGGTTTTATTGAATTCTAGTTATCATTATGTCACTAAACCCTCTGCATGTGAGAAAACATGGTTGGAGCACTGCATGTGAAAGGCATTGGCTGAATGTGCAAGGTGATTGTGTCTGCAGGCTAATTCATTGTACTAAATGAAAAGTAATCATAATGTAATGGCTCTTTGGTGTATGTGTCCATGTATTTCTTGAATAAGTTGATTATTGTTTCATCCTCTGTTATAATTTAAATATGCTTAAGAATTTAAGAAATTGTGTGATAATTTGTAAAATTCATACTTAATCTATATGTAATTGTGTTTATATATATTTTATCCCTTCAGTTATGATTATCAGTCATAAAGTATTGATTTTTTTTTGTTTTTTTGTTTCCATTCTTTATCTAAAAAAAGTCTAGTATTCACTAGTATACTTGTGATCCTACGTACTTATTTTTTTATTAAATTAATATTTTAATGAGCAATATTTAAAGAAATTGACATTTTTAAATTTCTTCTTTCTTTGCAGATAGTACACTAAAACTGTCTCTCTTGGAAAGGTTAGAAATAATGGAAACAAAATTAACTTTCAGCTTAGACAGTTCTTCAGCAGGATTAACTACAAATAGTGTTGTACAGGTAATTATCAGAATTTTCTGTTATTTTATTATTAATTCCAAGTAATATACAAAATTAATGTCATTTAATATACTGTAATTGTTAGCAGGGGGATACAAAAAGGTGGGTTTTGGGTGTGTTCACTCCCGCAGATCAGATTTGTAATTTTTCCATAGAAATAACCCTTGGTGCTTTCATGTACATGTTTCTTAGAATGTAACACCCCCATCCCATAAGAAAAATATATGTACACAACTGTTTGTTAGTTTTTTTATACTATATAATCAACATTTATTGCATTCATTAATATTTTCTTAACAAGGATAAAGTTGTTAAATACAAATGTACTGTAAAATTGTATGCATTTTTAGATAAAGTTATGAAAATGCATGTACTTGCATTTGTCATCCAAAACTCTGTAATTAAAATCAAGCTTTTGTGTATTACTTGAAAAATTACTCCAAATTAAAGTTTAAAAAAAGAATATTGTTATGAATTTTGTGTAAATAGTGTAAATAATTTGTATTTGAGTGTTTAATGCATTTATATTACTCTGTGTTATGTTTATTGCATGTTAAAATTGTACCATTCACAAGCAATGCCGCCCCTTACATTATAATGGCGATTCAATGAGAACTTGGTGAAATCTTGGCGGTACAGCCAAGTTGGCATCATTTTTGGCGGCCAATTTGGCGACCATTTCGGCGTCATTGGCGACCGTGTTGGCGAGTTTGGAACCCTCTGGAATCTTCTAGAAAGTAGTAGATCTCTCCACTAGTGTCACGTTCATTGACACAAGCGTTATATTTCTGGAAGTTTCTGTCGCGCCTTTAAGAAAAGATGCTCGCTGGTACGGCAATGAGTCTGGATTAAACCAGCAAGTAGTGAGGATTGTTTTGACTAACAATTAGCTCGGCTGTGCTTGTGAATAATCTTTACTTGCGTGTATTTTTAAACACTGGTTATTGTGTTTGATTGCTGTTGAAGGTGTGAAGACCTTTGGAGATTTACTCTGTGAATATTGCTGCTGAATCCTGTATTTAAAGGATTGGATTTTTGTTAATAAATTCGCATCGCTCTTGAAGAACTGTTTCTCTGTGATTGTTCTGCATAAAATCCATGAACCCTCGGATCTATATTACAATATATACATTTTTAATTTGGAAGAGAGATATTGAACTTTTCAATAATTTATTTTATTCATTAATAATCAAGTCACTGATTTTGATCTTTTTAAATGTATCAAAATTAGTTTTTTCTTTTGTCTAATCATTGAGTTACAATTTGAAGTAAAAATACATTATTTGCAGAAAAATTTTGTATGATCTGAATAAATTTTTTCTTTTTTTACACTTTTTTTTTTACTGTTTCAATTTTTCTTTTAACCTTGTTTAAGAAAATCTATTGCATTATCAAATTATTTTTTCTATCTACAAGGATTTAATTTGCTTTTATACAATGTTCTGTTATTTTGCAGAATGCAAGTGATGAGCAGAAGTCTTTTGAAGATAGATTAGTGACACTTTGCCAAAAATTCATGACTGGTAGTTGGACCCGACATGATGATGTATCTCCAATGCTGACCACCACTTGTTCTGATCTTACACTACTTCACCTAGCTGCAGCTTTGGGATTTTCTCGGCTTGTTTGCACCTTATTGCACTGGAGGAACGAAAATTCTTCTCTTATGCTTGAGAGAGAAGTGGATGCCATGAGTCAGGATAAGCGAGGTTGTACCCCTCTGGTATGTACTATTTCAAATTTTTCCATTTCAAAATATTTTTTATATGAAAACACTCTCTTTTTTTACATGAAAGCCTTCTTGATTGCCCTTATAAACTGTAACTAAATTACAATAATTTCTGTGTAACTTTGTTATTAAAAAGACAAATATCAAAAGTCACATTTTAATATATGTGTATGTATATTATGTTTTTATACCTCAGACAATCCTCTTATTAATTGTGAGAAATTTAATATGGGATTTGCATATTATTTTTTTAAAGAAAGTAATAGTTTTTTTACATGTGTACAGGAAGTTGTGTTAAAAAATATTAAATAAGATACACTTATTGTCTGCTTTTGTGAAAATTTAGTGCTAATTGTTTTTAAATATATACTGTATTTATTCTAATCTAAGCCACCATTGATTCTAAGGCACACCCCAAATTCTCAACAACTTTTAGTGTAAAATGGTTTATTGATATCTGATTTTATGAAATAAAAATAAATTTAAGATGAAAACTTATGAGAAGTGAATAATTAGTTATTTTACCTGTATTATAAATTTTTAAGTACATACATGAACCTAAATTACTTTAATTACCCCATCCAAAGAATTTTTTGCCCTTAGCCGTACCCGGTATTCAGTAGTATTAATATTGAAAATAAAGGGCACCTCTTAGATTCGAGTAAATATGGTATATATTAAGACCTTGAATAAGTTCTCACTATTTCTTAATAGATGGAACTACCAGGACTATGTGCATATAATTTCAGATGGTAGTACATCTGCAGAGAAGTTCTGTATGTAACCTTGAACTTCAGTCCATGTTAGTTTGCCACAGAGAAAACGTTTGTTGTTGTTGGTTCTAAAAATGTCTAATTTTGTGCCAAATAAAATGTATTTGTGGACAATTTTGTAACACTATTTTATTCAAAAGAAATCTGCAGCTGATGCACCCAGGATTCTTGTTGAGACTTCCGGTTCTGTTGGAAACAACATGCAGAAACTGGTTTCAATTCTTCAAAAATAATGATTTTGAACTTGAGGATAAAGAATGTTCTGGTGCCTTCAAAAAGTTTGAAGCCAAAGCTTTAGAGGAATGGTTTGATAAAGATTCATGTCAAATGCTAGCTGAATTTAGAAAATCATTACAAGTAGATGGGTCAACAGTTTGGAAGTGTTAGGAATAATCCAGAAGCAAGGAGGGCATTTCCTCATGAGTAAGCTACTACTTCAACAGCAGAAAAGAAAAGATTTTTTTGCACTCTATTGTGACTGGTGATGGAAAATAGATACAATACAATAATCAAAAGCATAGAAAATTATCGGTTAAGCCTGGCCGTGCATCATCTTCTGCAAAACCAAATATCCATGGTTCAAAGCTCCTTCTCTGCATTTGTTGGGATCAGCAGGGTGTAGTTTATTTTAAGCTGCTCAAACTGAATGAGAGTATCACAGGAGATTGCTATCAATTTCAATTGATACTTTTGAGTTGAACCGTAAAGGAAAAAGAGCCACTATACAGGTAAAGACGTGAAAAAGGGATTTCATTACATGACAACGCTCAGCCACTTGTTGCAAAACCAGTGAAAATCTACCGGAAAATTCTTTAATGAGAAGTTTTACTCCACCCACAATAATTACCGGACATAGCCCTTACCAATTATCACTTATTCCATTTGATGGCACATGGTCTGGCTGAACAGAGCTTTCATTCTTATGAAGGTACCAAAAAAAGTTCGATTCTAGGATAGCCTTAAAGACATATTGTCTTTCTGACATGGGATTTATTAACTGCCCAGAAAGATGGGAGAAAGTAGACTCTAGTAATGGGCAATACTTTCAGTCAAACGTTTTCTTACCTTATATCTTTTTAAAAAACATTTATTTTGTCATAAAACAATGAGAACTTGTTCAAGGTCCTAATATTAAATGTGTAATTTTCATAAATCATATTGTAATCTTTTAAATAAATAAATTAGAACAGAATATTATCTTTTGTATTAAATACAAATGCATGTTCATTTTATTTTATTGCTTGTTGTAATCTGTATTATCCTTAGTTTTCAATACGGTTTTTTTTATCTAGTTGATTTGTCTGATGCTGATGCAATTTAATTATTTCATATTGCTTGTTGGTAATATATTTTTTACACTTAGCCATCATGGTATGCCATTGTAATATTAAATGTAAATACTTGATTATATATAATTTTGCTTAATATCTTAATAATTTGTTGAATGTTGTCTGAATTTCTTATTCTCTGCATTATTATATCTTATTCAATTATAACTTTCTTAAAGATGTGGGCTTGCGCATTGGGTTTCACTGATGTTGCATTGTTGCTGTACCAGTGGAACAGAGCTGCAATCAAAGTATCCAACAATCGGGGTGTAACTCCTTTATCTATTGCTTCAGAAAGAGGCCATGAAATGTTAGTGGATCAACTTGAAAAACTAGAGCATTCTCAAACACAGCACCTCAGTGCTAGCAAAAGGTAAGAAAAATTTTATAATTAAGTTTATTTTTATTTTTTAATCATAAAACTCTCTTTTGATATTGCACCTAATGCTTTTGTTCTTAATTTTTAAGATAACTGAATTGAAAGTTTCTGAAGAATTAATTAAGAAATATATTTATGTGAAAGTTCTGATGTAGATGCTAGATTATCTAAATTGATGTAATTGCATTAAATAATTTTCTCTTATGTAGCATTTACAAAATGATACTTTAAACTATCAATGAAAATTCAATATTTTATTTTTCAATTTTCGTGGTTTGTACATTACATTTAATTTTTTGTAGTAGATTGTTCTTTGAATTTGTAACTGTGTCTATATTTTAGTGCTGAGTCTGAGTTGAGCTCAAGTCTCAAAATTGAAGATTCTGACATGGGTGCTTCTTTGAAGTCCTCATCTTTGGATCAGATTTTGATGAATCCAACAAGCTCTTCTACAGCACAGATGAGTACTTCAAGTCCAAAAGTATCCCAGTCAATTGCTGTTCAAGAAACATCACCATCAACTGCTTCATTTTCAAACTCAGATGTTTTAGATAATCCGAATTTAGAAAGTCAATCATATAGTCTGCATTTAAATGAAAGCAGTTTTTTGTCATTCTTAAATGTTCTCCAAGCTAGCTCTAGAGATGTAAATGTAAATCAATCAAAAACAAAGAAAGAATTATCCTCTTCATCTTCTCTTGTAGAAAATAGTAAGTAAATTACCATCTTCATTGTGTTAGTCTTTTATATAATAATTTCCAAGACTTTGGTTGATGAGCATTGGAGCCAATAAAACCATTCAATAACCTTAAATGTTTGTAAATAAGGCATTAATACTAAGAATAATTTTAATGCACTTATATAATATTAAAAATATTTGCAGTATTCAGAAAAATGTCTGATATGGAATTTTTCAAAATATGAGACTGGAGTTAAAGAGTGTCAAATAATTAATTTTTCTTATGTTTAAATAAACAAAGAAATTTTGCTTTTGCAACAAATTTTGCTTTATTGTTTCTTGTTGTGTATATAGTAATGATATGCAAAGACTATCGATGCTTATTCGAAACTTGATACATTTGTATATTTTTCTTTTCTTGTCACATATCACATAAATTTTCTCAGTTAATATGGTCATTATTTATTATTTATTAATAATTTTTAAGTTATTTAACTTATTTCATTATTTACAAACATGTTTTCTAATCTAAAAAGTAAATTTCTTTTTTGTATTTAAAATTGAAATAAAAATATTTTATTTGCAGATGAAAAAAACAAAACTACTGCTAATTTGATATCAGACATTATAGCATCGGATGATGAACTGGAAGGCCAGTTCTCTACCGCAGCTACTGGTAAATATACTTTGTATCAAATTGTATCATATATTCTTGTAACAAGAGATTGTTACATAAAAATGAAAAGTTACAAAATTGTGCTTTAAAACTGCTAGATAAAATAATTCCTTTAGTTATTTTAAACTAATTTTAGTATTTAAATTTTGTTTTCAACTTTGTTGTTATATGCAATCACACATATTGAACCATCTAAAGTTACTACCACTTATGTAGCATATATGTTGGAATATTTAAATGTAACTTATGGCTTTCATTTACCATTAATTTCATGTTTTTAACTTGATTAGTTGAATTCATTCTACATCGAGAAGTAAAAAATGAAATTTGTTTATTTAATGTCTTCGTTGTGTTCTTTCCTTAGGTTTTGTTACTCCTATATTTTAGATTTGTTTATATTTTTTTTACCACAAATTTAAAATTTTCAAAATGAAAAATACAAGTTTGGCTATAACCCCTATAGTTTTAAGTGATGTAAAATTAAAAGATATATATAAGGGGATATAATATACCTAATCCTAGTAAAAAATTTGTATTGAATTGAATTGATAGGTCTTTGTTAAAAGAAAAACAAACTATAATTGACTATTCCTCTTTTTTCAAAGAAAAGATTTATGTCATGAGAAAATAGAAACATATTAGTTTTAAATTTAATTTTTTTTTTTTTTAAAATATTCCATAAACTCATTATAAAATATACTGTATAGTATCACAGAAAGTTTTTAACTCTCCATGTTTGCTAAAAACTTTTTAAAATAAGGCCCAAAAATATATATATATTTTCTTTAAGGTTTTTCACAAACATTTTCAAAGTTGGGCAGTTCAGTCTAATTGTGCTAACTTAAATGTATTTTAGAGTTAAGTCTTATTCTTAGTGTAAAAATATAATTTTATTTCTTAAAAAAGAATCTGAATTAGATAATTCAAAAATTGATCATCTTACCTTTCTCCTCTTTCTGAAATTTTCATTTTCTCCTGTTTTGGCATCCAAATAATGAATTACATTTATTCCTTCAAATCAAATTTCTATTCTAGCTTGAACTTTTTGTCTTATATTTGAATTTATAAGAATCACTCTGAACTGTTTGAAATTTTATGAATCAATTTGATTTTCCTTCTAATTGGTTGTATAATGAAATTATTTTCAATTGTCAGTCATTTCTTGCCCAAAACTTACAAGTAAATTTTTAAAAATAATTTTTATTTGCTGTTTTAGCCTTAATTGATAGTTATTTCAATTATTTTCTTTTCAGAAGGTAGCACTATATCAAGTCGGAGATATTGGGTGTGATCTCAATTTTTTACGAAAACTTTTGAACGGTATGCTGGCAAAAAAAGAAGTTTTGAACTTTGGGGTTTGAAAATTTTAAAGTAAAAAGGGGACCGGGGCCAAAAAGATCGGGGGGTTTTTTAATACCCAAAACCCCCCCTTTAAAGGAAAAATTTTTATTTCAAGGAATTTTTAATTTTTTTTGGAATAGCATTGCCTGTATAAGTTTTAAATATTAAGTAAGTTATTTGATATGTTAGTCCATATAAATTATTTGTAGAATAGTGATTTCCTAGTCTTTATCATATTTGCTCTATATATGAAAACTTTAACAATTGTAATGAGGCTAAACTTATTTTTAATATTTATACAAATATTACTAGACAAAATATTAGAGTCTGATTTTTTTTAAACTTAATATCTTGTAAAAAAATTTATTTGTAAGATTTATCATATTGCAGAAACCTTTTTTTCACGAAGAAAATTTAAGGCTTAGTATTATATGTCTGTTTGTGTCTATTACTATAAAAATAATGAGGAATAGGAACAAAATGTTATGATTTGAAAAGGAGAGTTTATGGATTTTATTTATGAACTTATTTTGAACACAAGGGAAGTTTGCTAGCTTTAGATTTAGAATGTTTTTTCTTATAACCTCTCTTTAATGACCTTTGAAGGAAGAGTCCTAGTTAATTTTTTTTCTAGAATAGGATTAAAGATCTGATGATCTTGTATGAAAGATCAGGAAAAGATGGAAATGTACTGTATATTTCTCTTTATTTAAAACTTATGTGTATTTGGATTGCAGATATTCCTATACTACAATAAGTTTCATTTATTTTATATTGCTATATTTTTAAAATCCATCTATTAAATGCATTTTAATAGCTAATTATGCCTAAAATAGGCAATATGCATAAAATATTAAATCAAGTCCAAATATATATTTTGTTTTAAGTTATTATAATGTACAATTTATATTTTTGTACACATTCTGGAATAAAACCAAAGTAAAGAGGCCAATACATATGTTTTAAAATTTTCTATATACAAGCTATGTTTCTCACAGTAATAAGAAAGAATTCTTGTGAAGCAGTGTAAAGGTTTTATTTAGTGTTGCTTGTTCATAAAACTTAAGATGTTTTAAAAAAAAAATATGACTTTAAAATTTTGTAGCGAAAAAAAAAATACCCCAAAAAGAAACTCATTTTGTTTATGGGTTTTTGGTCAAAAATTGAATTCAATTTTAGAATTCCTACTTATGACATTTAGTAAATTTCTTTGTAAAATATTTAAAATAAAGATAGTTATTTTTTAGAATTGAATTAATAAAAAAACTTTAACATTTTTTATCAGTGTGATAAGTCTAATTATAAATAGAATCATTGTTTCAGAATTCGAATAAATTTTTATTGCAACTAACTTGAAATTAAATTGTTGAAATATTTTTTTAATTATTTATAAAATATTTATTGATTTATTATTTTTGAAATATTTATCAGGTATTTTGCTGCAGTAATGGAATTCAAAATTGCCTAGTTTTAATCTGATTTATTAAAAAAATTATCAAAAGTTCTTAAGTCTAAATAAAAAGTATTAAACATGATATAACTGTAAAATTAGAAAGTTAATTTTTCTTAACTATATTATAATTTGTACTGTTTCATATTTTATTTCAGATACTGTGAAACAAGTACTCCTGTATCATCTTTAAGTCCTGCTTCTTCATCTTGTTTGCAAAGCCCAGGAAGTTTTACTTTGGATTCCCCTTCTCCTCCACCCACTACTGCTGATTTTTGTGAATTTTTTCAAGCATCTGGTAAGATTATGGAAAAGGATTTCTCGAAGCTTACTTTATCAGGTATTTTCCCATTATTTTTTTATATATGCTTTATTATTAAAATTGATGCAATTTCAATTTTGTATTTTTCATTAAATCCTTTTTTTTTTTTTTCCATAAAACTCTTTTTTTTTTATCTTTAGACCGAGAACAACGGGAACTGTATGAAGCTGCGAAAATCATTCAAAAAGCTTATAGATCATACAAAGGTCGGAAACGTCAAGAAGAGCAGGAGAAAGAAAAAGCTGCTGCAACTCTCATTCAGACATATTACAGGCGATACAAACAGGTTTATTTTCATATTTTATTTAGTATATATTTTATTTCCTCTTCTAGATAAGCATTGTATACTGTTTAAAAATTTAGTGGGTGATTGTAACAGGGAACTGTGGATGAATGTAAAAATATAAAAAAAGTAGAAACGCCATTCTAAGAATTGTTAAGTCTGAAAATGCTCTGTTAGGATCTCCTAGGCACAGAATGAGGGATCTAGTCAAGTAATAAATGATTCCTTATCAAATTACTCATTTAGTTTTATATAAAATTCTTTAACCAGGAAAAAATGCTTTGAAATTTAAAATCCGTTTTTGGAGATCTAGTTTCATTTGAAACTATCATGTTTGGGAATTAAGTCATTTCAGAGATAAATTCATGAGTAAAGGACACACAAAGTAAAACATTTAAATACCATAACTATAAAAAACATCTGTAGGAAGCAAAAATATTTAAATTTAATGGATTAATGTGTTTTATCACACAAAGATAATTTCTATAAATATTGCAATGGATTTTCTTTGCTATAATAGCTTTTTTTATGCACTCTTTCATTATTTAAGAATAATTTTTATAATATTGGGAACATTTTTAATATTTCAAAAAGTATGTCTTTTCTTTCACTATCATTTTATTAGATCTGAGCTTAATATAATAATAATTAAAACTTTCTTAATTGAAAAAAAATTGCTAGGAACTCATATATTAGAACAAGAAATTTCAAGTTGGTTTTCAATTACAATTGAATCTTTTCCTCCTAATTATTACATTTATCAAGAAGTAGAAAACAACTTTTTTCTCTAAGTTTTGTAAATAATTTACATTGTTAATTACATACAACAAATTTTTGCTTTGCTGATTGCTTACTCTGTTTCTTTTAAATGTTTCATTTTTTTTTTAGTATATGTATTATAAGCAAATGACCAAAGCTGCACAGTTGATCCAGAGCCAATTTCGCAATTACTGTGAACACAAACGATTCAAGAAATGGAAAGAAAGTGACGCTGACTGTATTTCTCCAGCACTTGGTAGCTCTCCAAGTTCAGTAGCCGGACCATCAGCTGCAAGCTTACAATCTCTCTATTGGACTTTGGCAGAGTCTGAGCGTAGGCTCAGTTCAAGCAGGGAAGGCACTCCTACATCCTCAACATTAAAGTTAGTAAACAGAAATATTTTTAAGTTTTGGCATAAAACTTAGTATGAGGAATGTGTTACTTTTAAAATACATTGCTTGAGTATTAAATAAACTATAATGTATCAAATATGTTATATGCCTTCCATTTTCAATTTTGAAATATTTCATCTCATTAAATCTTTTTGTGGATGACTTCTATATTTTTTTTACTAATCAACTTTTGTAAAACCCATCTCTGTAAACTTTATTCAATATAAGATACTTATTATTAAAACAAATTATGTAACTCAAATTTTTCTAAATATAATTACATTTTAGGTGTTTTTTGAAATAACCAACTATATAGTATTTGTGAGTGTTAAATTATTTTGAAATTTAATCCCATACTATTATTATAATAAATATTTTGGTGCTTGTTTCACAATTTTATTTTTTTTGTTAGAAAGTGTGATCAGAAGTGTTTATAAGTCAATAATGATTGCATTATCAAAATTATTTATCATTTTAACTTAGTAAAAATTAATATATGTATTAACTGATAAATTATTTTCAATTACAAGTGGATTAATTTTGTATCTATTTTATTTTCTAAATATGTATAGAAGGACATATTCTCAGAGGAGGCAACATCAAGCCGCTAGAAAAATACAGCAGTTTCTCAGGCAGTCTAAAAACAAGTAAGTATTTTGATTTTTTTTTTATGTGAAAATGTTTTGGAAAAATTAAAATGACTTTAAAAAAAATTAACTGTATAAATTTTTTAATTCTTTTATACACAATATTTTTTGTAATTGTCCATTACATTTTAATCTGATACACTGTATAAGCTAAACTTTTATCCTTCCTTACAAAGCAGCGTATGGGATTATTTACAAGGAAAGGCGGTGAGTGTATTTAGCATTTTTTGTGATGCCAGTTAATGTTACTATTCATGAATTAATCATTTTGTTTTATGTAAAAAATATATATATACCAGATTTATAACATCGAATATTCTGCATGTATGTCTATCAAAATTTGTTTTTATGTATTAATTACAGGTAGAATGTATGAAAAGTTTTCAGATTGGTTTGCAGTATAACATTGAGAAATATTTGAACAATATTGAATGCTAACAACTTATGTGTATGGGAATGAAAATTATTTTTGGGAAGCATATAGTAATATTTGTAGAATTTTAAAGCAAAATTCAATTAATAAAAACAGATCAATTCTGTCTGTGTAATTAATTCACAGTTCTGTCATTTGATATCATTGAAATTGTTGAGATTAATTGTGTAATTCAATTTATTTTCTCCCTTTTCAAGAATAAAAATTGATTTGGAATTAATAATATTGCTAAATTTTTTAAAATTAATTATTAGGACATATTTGTCCTTGTTTGTTTGATTTTTTTATCAGCACTGATTTATTCAAAATATTTCAGTGTAATATCTCAGAATTCTCTCTCTCATTTATACATTTAAGTGATAATTCTTTTTGTGTGTATGTACAATGTGACTGTATTTTTTCTATTTAGATTTTTATAGCTATTTTCTTTCCATGCTCCTTTATTTTTTATTTAACTAAAAGGGAAAAATATATATGTTCTTGAATACAAAATAGCAATCCATGTTTATTTCCTTATTTTTAATTTAAGCTTCTTTTCAAACTATTGCTCCTTTTGTTGAAAAAGGCTGATTTTTTAATTTCTTCTTTTAAAATAGAATTAAATAAATTATAAATGAGCAAAGTGCATTAATATTTTTTTCTAATCTAAGTTAGCTCTTAAGAAATTTCTCAATGTTTCTATTTATAATTTGAGAATTCAAATTAAATTTTTAAGCAAATTTAGAATTAGGTGCTATGCTTAAAGAGTGTACTAGCTTCCGGGAATGGGCTAGGTCAATGTTTCTATTTATAATTTGAGAATTCAAATTAAATTTTTAAGCAAATTTGTGAATTAGGTGCTGCGCTTAAAAGAGGTACTAGCTTCCGGGGAATGGGCTAGGTCAATGTTTCTATTTATAATTTGAGAATTCAAATTAAATTTTTAAGCAAATTTGTGAATTAGGTGCTGCGCTTAAAAGAGGTACTAGCTTCCGGGGAATGGGCTAGGTCTGCAATGGCTAATCACCAATCCGCAACCCATTAGAAATAAGTAATTGTGAATTACATCTGGCATATTTTAGTTAAGTCTAAGCTTTAATAATGTTGATTTTTACCAGATTGCAGAGAGAACGTGCATTAGCTGCCGAAAAAGAGAAGCAACTGGGGGAAGCTCAGAGTCTTCAGCCTCTGCGCCTAAAATACCAGGAACAGCCTTCTGACAAAAGGCTCCTTTCTGATCTGAAGTAAGTTTTTTTACATTTTTTATTACTATCTTATGAAAGAAAAAATAATTCTAGGACAGGGGGTGGCCAATCTGCGGCACACGTTGGAGTAGTATAAGTGGCTCGCATGGAGTTATCAAAAAGTTAAAAATTTCAAAGGATAATAATAAATAACCATTGTTTTGAAATAAAGTTGCTTAAGATAAAAAAAATCTCTAAATTTATTTTACATACACGTAATAAATTGAATTACAATATAAAATTATATTATGTAGAGAATGATCCTTCTTTGTTATGCAAGTTGGCTTTCTGAAGCTTTTTTCAGTTACAAGATTTTGGAATTTGATGGAGCGTGCTTTAAAATATATGGAAGAAAGCAATGAATTGTGCCCAGTGAGTACTTCATTTCTGCTACCTCGCTATATTAAGATTGCCAGGATTTAGCTTTGTTAATGATATTATGGGACATTTGAATAATTTTAATTTAATATTACAGGGAAAAGATTCTATTTTTTCTACCCTAATTGGCCATATATCTTTTGTGAACAAAATTTTGCTTTTTTGTATGAATCTTGGGGAATAAAATATTAACACATTTCACATTAATGCAGGAACTATCCACCAAAGTTAAAAATCCATTTTTGCAGGTTTCATTCAGTGCTAGGCTTGATAATTTTCAGGATGATTAAAAAATGATGATCTTTTCACAATTTTTTTTTCAATTCTTCTGCAAAACATTAATTGTTACCTACTTGAAATCCAAACTGAAATTATTGATCTTCAGCTCCATACTTCACTGAAAAGCAAACATAACGAACTTATTTCAACTGTAAGTAATCTAAATTATAATGAATTTAGGAAGTTTATACCAATAAGCAATTTTCTAAATTTACTTGATTTGGCTGTTGGATGTTGTTGTAGGTTTGAATCAACATATGTTTGTGAACATAATAAAATCAAAGTATCGCTTAAATTAATTGACATTCATAGAAAACAATCTAACTTTGTTAGCCTTTTTCAAGAGAACTAATCCTAACATAGAATGACTTGGTAAAAGAAACTACAAATTCAAAAACCACATTCAGCAAGTATTGGCTGTTTAACAATTACGTAGAATTAAATATTTTATGTTACTCATTTTTATTTTATACATAACCTAATAGATTGAACCTGTAAATATTTTATTAACAATGAAACCTAAGTTTGTACTGTTCTCTTATTTATTATAATATTTTTGAATTTCCACTACTTATATATAGATTTTTGTTAAAAGAATGTGCTATTTGCATAAAAATCTTATAATACAGTTTTTCATATTTCAATTACATTTTTTCACCTTTTCATATTTTTTATTTGTTTGAAAAGTTGAAGGTGGCACTCATAATTATTTTTTATCAGATAGTGGTACTCTTCCCCAAAAGGCTGGCCACCCTTGATCTAGGGTAACAATTTAAGAACTTTTTATGTAATTTACATTTGTGTCATTTTTCAGTATATCTAAAAATATTTTGTCTAATTATATATTTTTAACAATTACCTCCAATATGCTTATTTTATTAGTAAATGCAAATAATAGATAAACCAAAATTATATGAATAAATGAAAATTATGTTGTAATTTCTAAAGTTATCTGATTTGATGGTCGTATGATTCATACTCAATATATGTATATAAATTTCAGTATATCGAAATATTTTGTCTAATTATATATTTTTAACAACTACCTCCAATATGCTTATTTTATTAGTTAGCGCAAATAATAGATAAACTGAAATTATGAATAAATGAAACTATATTGTAATTTCTAAAGTTACGTGATTTGATGGTCATACGATTCATATTCAATATATGTATATAAATTTTTACCATTTGATTCAAATTTGTAAGATATTTTTTATTTAAAACTGATTTATATTTTTTTGTAATTACAAAAATACTGATTTTTTAATGTCTCTTGGAAGTTAAATGCTTATCTTTGAAAAATTTTAAAACCTTATCTTCCCATGTTCTAAGAAATTTATTGAGACTCATTAGAGAGAATTTAAATAATTTTATAATTTATATCTTACTTAATTTTGGAACATTTTTAATTAGATTTACTATGTTGTATTGTATGCTTTGTTTTAAAAATTAACTATTTTTATTTTGCTTATAGGACCCCCAAGTGTGATATGGATAATACTTGAAAGTTAATGAATATTATTTCCCTTGAATATTCAGGGTGTGAAGGAAAAAAAAAATTAGAATTTTGCCTCTTGCATGCCAGATTATATTCTTACACTGCCACCAGTCATCCTTGCAGTGAGTTCTCACTTGCAGAAGTGTGTAATTGGCCAAAATTTGTTGAAAGTAAAACTGTGAAATCATCATCCGTGAATTTTTCACTTTTGCTTAAATTGCATCCAGATACTGAAGCTTTATTTGTTCTTATTAAGTCTGTTATAAATTGTGATAATCTCTTGTAAAGTTTATTTGTTGGAAATGTCGTACTTGTGTATTAGGAATGTAATCGGTGCTGGTTAATGAATTGCAGTATTAGCTCTTCTCTGTTTTTATTATATGTATATGTACATATTGATGATTTTTATCCAAGTTATCAAAGATTACCAGCTTTAAAAATTATTACTGATGGTATTTATGAGCATTAGTTTTACCATATTATTATTCACAGCACCTCTTTTTCTATTTTTAGAGTCAAATATGAATATTTACATTGATCTTATACATTCAGTCATATTATATGAAGCATATTATGATTGCATAATATGTATAAATCTTAGAATTTTCTTTCTGGCTGTGATATGTGTGTAATAAGAGTATTATACTTCTCATAATTTATATTCCTGCATTAATACTTCTAATGGATGTATTCATAGTGAATTAAATCTTGTTGAATCTCATGGTTTTGTAATATTTTATAAGTGTGGTATGTAAGCATTTCATGGATATAGCAGATCACATTATTTATTCTTGCTATTGTTTTTGTTGATAAGTTTACTCTTTAGATCTTGTTGTGGATTTTATTTGTAAATGCTAATGTTGTTGTTCGCATGTTTTTTTTCTTGTGCAAGCATTCAAAAGCTTATGCATTCACTGTATCTTTATAATTAAAACATTCAATTTTTGTCACAGATATATCGTCCTATTGTAATGCCATTATCTCCTGTAAATAGTTGTTGGTTATTGACAGTTTATATTTTGCTAGACTAATATGCAGAGTTTAATTATAGTTGAGATTAAGAGTATTATCGACTTTCACTTTAAGAGATATATGTTTGAGTGTTAGTCTGAAATTTTCATATAACTTAAAGTTATTTATCACAGAAAGCATCTAAATTTCTTTTTTTATGCACTAATAACTCGATTTTTAAACGAATCCTACTGTAACGAATGAAATATTTGATGTTTTTTATAAATTCTTTATTACTCATTATTCATAATTATGTAGTAATCTTTTTTTTTTTTCTCTAGTAAATTTTACGAATATAAATTTTCTATCTAGACGAAAAAATCTTGAAGTTTTTGGACATGCATATTTGGGATGCATTATTTCCACTCACATCAATATTTTCAACCCCAAAATTGTGCATTGGCAAGCTTTTTGATTAACATTAGTATTGCATGTCCTTTTCCTCTGTCGTAAAATTTCAGGTTTTGTTAAATGTATTATTTTGATTTGTTTTACTAACATTGTTATACTTAAAAATATATTTGAAGGTTGTGTTTGTTTGGTTGTGTGCAAAACAAACTTATTTTCCATTTTTTAAATTTAAAATCATTCAAAAAATTGCAAAAATTGATACTATATGCTCAAAAGATGCAATGAATCTCATCAAATATTTCTCTTACAGTATTTATTACAGAAAGTATAATGTTTTAGAGATAATATTAAAAAAAATACCAATTATTAAAACTGATAAGATTTTGATTTGAACATCAGAAATCTATTTTTAATGCAAATCTAATATGAAATTTTTAATGGCATACCAAATAACATTGTTTTTGCCAATGTATAATAATAAATCAATGAAAAAAATATGTATTTTTAATGTGGGTGGAAATTTGCCCCATTTCTTTTTGATTTATTGTCAATCTATTTGAAACAATTTTAAACAACAAAATTTTCAATCATAAAAACATTCAATCTTTGTAGTTATTCATTTAACGGGTGATGAAATTCACATTTTAAGGTTGTTGTTTTTTCCTACTTTTGAATATCTCTGTGTGTTCGTGTAGCTCTCTGGATCTCTTTTAGTCGCAATTTGCATCACCTGTAAAGAGGCTGTATCCATATGAAGATTGTCCAAAAAAAGAAAAAGATTTCTAACTTTTATGACATGTGCATAGAGTACAAAGCTTTAACTCTGTGACTTTTAGTAGTTGGTAAAGATGAATAATCAAAATAAAAAAAATGATAGCCATCTCCTTCCTTTATTGAATACATTTCATATATATTCATAGTATAGATGGGGGCAGACTGTTTGTGGGGGCTGTTGGTCAGTTGCTCCATAGGTTACTTTACCATATAAGAAGACAATGTCAGTTCTGCAACAATCAAAGCCATTGACTTTCATATTTTAAAACATGCTTTTTGCAAAGTCTTTGTGAGGGAAAAAATTTCCGTTGAATATTGTGTCATATAGGCCAGTCTGCTCCTGTAAGTTGTTTTTAACAGAGAGTTTGATCTCAAATCTTTTTTATAATTTCCTTATTTTTCTGAATGGTACTTTTAAAAGAAGAAAAAACAAAGCACTTTTTATTAAATCCACTGAAACTCTACAACTTCTTCAAACTTGTTGAGCTGCCATGTGTGGAGACTTTTAAAAAAGTCCTAAACATTTGCTTGTGTGACCGGCAGCCATTCATTGAATTACTTGATGGCAGTCCAACAGCTCTCTGCTAGTAAAAGATATGTGCCTATGCAGAGGTGATCTGCTGTCAAAAGCAGTCTCCCCTGTAGTAAATAAAGGGGAATATCACCATTTCACCTTTTCTGGAGTTTTTCTAAAATATAAAAACTAATTATCAGACTAAACAAAAAGGAAGGATGGTGAATTCTGTCTTTTTTATTATTCTTGCCAATTCCTGTTCTTGTATATAGCTGTTGATAATTTCTAAGAGGTTTATTCTCTTTTGCTGTAACTGATATTACTACTACTCTGCCATAGTGTAAGAGAAAGATTTTAGGTGCTTCATCTTTCATTGAAAAGGTAAATTTTTGGAAATGTAGTATATATATACATATATATATATATATATACACTCACCATACATAATATACATATATTATATATTATAGAGACTGCGTTTCATTATTAAATGGGATTTATAATGAAAGCTTTGAAATTTAAAAAAAAAAAGGGTTAAATGGCAATGGTTATAAATCCCCCCTTTGATAGAAACATGTTGCTAAAAAGTAATATATTATTGATGGGGTTTAAATTAGAGACCAGCCTAAGCAGCAACTGTTTTAATTATGGCCAAATTGTAAAGAATTGGTTGTTACCGAAATGGTTATAGTCAAATATAGTTATAAAAAGTTATGGGCAAGAAATTAAATTATTCTTCTAAAAATTAACTTCCAGAATCGGTTATTATATTTGTAATGTGCCTGGAATATGCATTTTATAGAGTGTTTGTACTGCTTAGGCTGCTCTATGTTTAATAGAAATTTTGAAATCTTCCCCTTTTTTGCATTTAATCAAAACAAATTTTTTCTTTTCCAAATCATCTCATTCTTTTTTTTTTTTTCTTTCAAAAGGGAAATTTCTAATGAATTTGACTTGTAAGACTTTATCATTCTTGAGACAAATCATACTCATAAAATTCTACATGTTTTGAATAAATAATCCATGATTTCCTTTTAAAAAATTATTTCATTTATTTCTAAGCATTTTTCAAGTTTTGCAGAATCCTAATGTTTAAATCCTGTAATAATGTAAATTAAATATTTAATTTTATTTTAATTAAATACAAAAAAATAAGTGACTTTTATGTATTAAAATTATCTCTACTTTATTTTTCTTATTTAAGTTTATGAAATTAAATTGTAAAATGTTTTTTTTAATGAATAAAGACATGCTTTATTATGAGATGGATTTTATAACTTTTCAAAACTAATTTTATTTCAATTTTTTTTCTTTTTGCAGCAGTTATGACAAAACATTTTTGATTCTGTGAGACAATCTGAAAAATGCTTGTATTTTAATTTTTTTTAATTCTTTTATTTATTATTGAATATTATTTAAAGAAAGTTAACCTGTAATTCATATATAGTTCAGTTATGGATCTTGTTTTTATAATTTTCCAATTGATTATGGCAAATGTTTTTCTGAAAAAAAAACAAAAATTTTATAAGTTTTACAGATTTCTCAAAGTTTTTCTAGTGAATCTCTGTTGCATTTCTCATTCACCGTAAATTTTTCAAAGTCTTATGTAGATAGTAATGTTATGTTAGTCTGTGTTTTGTCACTTTTGCCTGTTTATCATGTGGCATGCTCAAACTATTTAATGTTGTACCTATCATATTGTTTAGAAAATTTGTCATGATATATCTTGTTATAGTATAAATATGTGTTTTATCGAGTGCATTTTTCATTTCATTTTACTGTTTCTTATCTACTGAAGAGTGTGTAATGTGTAGGGGTAGAGACATAATTTATACCTGTGTTCAATTTTAAACATGTTTAATCTTGCTATGAGTGCCATCTATAAAAAGAGTTAAAAAGATTTAAAAAAACGCTGTATTTGTAATATAGTTCCTTTTTTTGCATTTTTATTGAAATTCCCCCGATGTTTTGTAGATTTGTGTTTTCATATCCCTGTACCCCCCCTCCCTTTCCTTTTAAATATTGATCATCCCCTTTTTTTAATTTCCAATTGTCTTTCATTTTATCATCACTTTTAAAAATTTCTCCTTTTAAAAACTCTTATGTATTTATATAAAAAATTTTTTCATTTCTTTCATTCTTTTTTAATGCTATCCATAAATTGAATTCTTTTTTTTGAAGGGGGTAATTTTAAAAATCGAAAAAATTTAACTCCAAATTGCTGAATGTAGGTTTAAATTATTGAATTCTTTCTTCACTGTGTATCTAAATTTTGCTGTTTGATTTTTATCATACATTTTTAAATTAAGCATATTTTCTTTTCTTATTAATTGAATGAACAAAACTTTTACTGTGACTGCATATCAAATGCGTGGTGGGGGATTACTGGTACCCCACTGTATTATTTTTCATGCACATTGTTTTTTAAAAAATTCTTTCATTAATTTTCAGTACATTTTTCAATACATACATAATATTTTTGTTGTCTATATACCATATTTAAATCAAGGTATAAAACTAAATATTAAAGAAAAGTTTCATTAAATTTTAAAGAAATTGATTTTTTTAGTGTGAAACCAGTAGTTTTTTGTTAAGTATACAGCTACATTTAATTTTTGCTTTAAAAACTGTTAGTTATTTGCTTATATTCATTTTTAATTAAGTGATGAGACATGCTAAATTTCTTAATTTAGAGAAGTTTAATGATAGCCATACAATTCTTAGTTATAAAAAATATCTATTGTTAAATATGTTTGTATTATATAGTGAAAAAGTTTAGTGAGATTTGTCTTAATTTTTTTAAAATTCAAAATTTTATATTGTTGTTAAGCTGTTATGTAATTTTATTTTAAGTTTTTTTAAAAATATTTTATTTGTAGAGTTTACACATGCTCAAAGATAATTTTTATCTGTTTAATCATAATTTAAAACAATGATTAAACCAGTCATCTGGATTGAATATTAGTTTTTTTTTTTTTGCATTCTTCTAATTTGTAATGTACTGGAACATTTAAATTATTTTTTAGCCAAAAAATATGGTATAAAAGACTGTTAGCTTATATTCTTTGTGCAATTCTTCCATTATTTACTAGCCATTATATAATAGTTTTATTATGTATATGTCAGCCTCCAGTGTTCTTTTTTAAAGCAAACAATTTTAAATTCTTTAAATAATTTGTTTTCAAATCAAACACACACAAATATTTTAAATAATCAAAATGTGCAATGTGCAAAACTGTGCCTTTGCTTTTGGTACATTTATGTATATGAAGTTCTAAACAAAATGCATATGAAGTACCAAGAAATAAAAGTAACTTTTAAATGGTTATTTTTTTAAAAAAATTCTCTGTCTTACATTTTTTAAAAAAAATTTCTAAATTCCTCTGTTTTATTATTTGCTGAAATAGTGGAAATAATCAAATTATTTTTAATTAATAAGCTAACATTCTTTTTCTTGTTTTTTTTATTGCTTATATACATAAGTATGTATATGTATTTTTAAAAAATTGTGTTATGTGAAAGGAATTATTAAATTTGAATTTCTAGTAGCTGCAATACTTCATTTATGCATTTAATCATTATAAGTTACGATGCATTTCAATATATTTTTCTGAAGTTAAAAGAAAATTGGTACATATATTTTGAATCAACTGTGAATTGTTTCCTTGGGAAAAAAATTAATATATTTTAGGAAAGAAATAGGTAACTAGAGACAAGCTTAATATTTTTACATAATTAACCGGATATCAGTAATTTTATGGAAAGTGTAGCTATGGCTTCTTATCATGAAGCATTATTAATGTTTAATCTAGTAACTTGCAGTTGCATTTGAACTGCAAGTCTAAAGCATTTCTTTTTAATTTATATAGAATTTTTTAATACATTTAAAATGTAATGTGATTCATTTATTCACATTTTCCTGACCTGAAATGCATTTATCAACAATGTCCAGTGATGACATATGAATGCTTAGTAAAAATTTTACTCTGTAGAAGCACCTGAGGCCAGGCGAAAAATATGATATAAATTCATAAGCAAAATAATTGTTTTTGTTGTGATATGCAATTGAAAACAAACTGTGTACATCACTGTTAAATTTTATAATTATGAGAGTAGCTTATATAACATTATGAAAATTTATAAAATCTAGAGTTTAATGTATACCAAGAAAAGAATATAAAGAGAAATATCATCCTATTTGTGTTCTTTTAAATAAACTAATTTTCAAATCTTTTTCTAAGTTTTCCTTCTTGAAATAAATTGAAAAAAGTTTATTGCTGTTCTTAATTAAATTTTTATTTTTATGTTTCAATTAGTAAATATTCTATTTAAATAGTTTTTACTATATTTTCTTTTGGAAATTTGATGTAGAAGAATTGAGAATTTCTTAAAAAAATATTTTTTAAATTAGATATGTGAGTTTTTATCTTAATAATTTCAAGTATCTCAGCTTTATTAATTCAAATATGTTTTTGTGGAGAATTAATTTATTTCTCTAAAGTAATTGGGATTTCTCAAATTTAAGCTAATTTCTTCCTAGTGGTTAAATTGTATGCTTACTTTAAGCCAAATATGTATAGGATTTTTAATTTTTATATGTGCAATTTTATAGAACACTTGAATACAGTTAAAATAATTTGTATCAAATTGTTTGCATTTGATTGAACTATTTTTTTTCTCCAAATTATTCATTCAGTAAATGATATTAATCTGAAATTTATTCGAAAAATTCTGTATTGTACAAATATATGGTTTTTGTTTTCATATTTTATTAGTAATATTTTACAAGTAATTAATTTTTAAAAGGGGATTCCTAATTTTGCAACATTAATGGTTTTATTGTCTCTTCAAACATAAACCAGTTGAAACAAAATATCACGAAAGAGAATACTGTAGATCATAAAATATTTTTTTTACAGATTTCATTTAAGACAAAAAAGGATTATTTACATGTATCATTTTTTTAAAAAAGTATTCTCTTTTATTATTTTGTCTTATAAAAATGCTTCTTATAAAATATTGGGTACTGATGTGAGAAAAATGCTTGGCCTCAGTATAACATCTTTCTGATTCTACCTCTTTTGGTGCAGATATTCTTCTATAGTACTATCAGTCTACTAAGGATTATATTAAGGCACAGAAAATGGTTCTGATAATCATGCAATTGGAGCTTCGGTAGGATTTTCTACGTTCACGTACCCAAGGAACTGTATGCTGCTCAGTGTCATCTGCTTAATTGACTAACAGAAAATGCTCTTTACTTTTTTTGTAATGTATTTTTTAGAATGTGATTATATATATATACTTACTTGTTTGTAGCTCTCTTTAAATGGTATTCCTTTTAATTCCTTCTATGTATTATATAAGAAAACATTTGATTTTTTAAATGTCATTTATTAGTTTAATCATGTTTTATATCAAAATATGAGTTATATATAAATCCATTAATATTTCTTTGAGTACTATTACCATATGTCAAATAAAAGATTAAGTAGATTTTTAAAAATATGAAATTTTGTGAATTCTTTATTTAAACTTATATACAGCTAATTTTTTTTTTATAAAATGATTTTTTTTGTTTGTTTTTATATTTGAAAAAGGATTTTTAATATAAAAGGTTTTCTCCAAATATTAGTTTTTAATTTAAAAAAAATTTAGCATTTAAGGATGATTTTCAAGAAAAACAGTTTATGACATTTGAATTTTAAATTTTTGATATTAATAAATGATTTATATATATATAATGGGAAAATTTATTATTAAAATACTGAATTTGCATTACATTTCATAAGTGGAAAGATAGTGACTAGTATTACAGCTTTTTGGGTACATGTGTTTTAGAAAAGTATTTTCTAATACAATGAGCTATAACCATTGTTGTATAAAATGTATTGTTTTTGTTTTTATTACAAAAAAAGAAAAAAAATTCTTTTATTTGAGGTGACTTCCTTCTGCTCAACTCTACTTGTTGTAGTTACTTTTGGGGGAAATTTTTTCCCTTCCCACCCTTTGTATATATTTAGTTGTTAGAATAGCATACAAATATTCCATATTTCTATTTTTGGAAGCTCAGAAAGACGTGTTGTTTATAGGATAATGGATTGCCGGACACAGAGAGTAAAAATTTATAACTGTAACATTCTGTGATGTGCCTCTGTAAATAAATTGACAAACTCCTTTTTGGCTCATTTTTTTTTTTAAACTATGAATTCACAAAAATAAATGTTGAATTTCACACCAAGTGTAATAAATATATAAGCTTTTAGACCTCACGCACCAGTTTTCCATCAGCAAATAACGTCACTTATCTATTTCCTCTCCTAGTGACTAACAGCGCCATCTCTGGATTCTTCCATCTTCATTCTACTTATCTTGATAAGTAGTGCTATCATACAATGGATCTAAAATGCACACTCACAGAAATTGAATGAATTAGTACACAGTTGATCACAGAGTTTCGTTAAGTTATGGACTGCTTCTGACTTCCCAACGAGGGTACCATTTGGACTTAATAGACCAAAGTTAATTTTTTTTCAAGTTAAGATTGCCTTTTAAAATTTAATTTTTTCAAGGCCGTGCTTGTAGCCATTGCTAATACAGGAGTTAATTTGCCATGAGCTTTTTCTTGAACAATAGTGAGGTCTGTGTGTCTTCTAAATAAATAACTTCATTAAATTTTTAGAAATTTATTGAGGGATAACTTAAACACATAAAAAATTATATTTTAAATAATTTATTTGAAGTCTTTATTTGTGTATATAGTATGATACACAAAGATTAGACTTTTTTTGTAGGTACTTAGTTATATGTTTCTGAACAGGCAGTGTATGGAATGGTGGATTTGTCCGGAACCATTTTGTTTTAAGGAGGTAGACAGCTGTTTGCTGCATCTTAATTAATAGCCAGGGACGTCTTAAGGCATGGGCCAACTGGAGCAGGGCCTCAGGCACAATGGGGGCCTCGTCTTGTTCTCTACTTAGCCTTAACAAGATCATGATTTGAATAATTTCATTAGTCAAGTGTTATTCCCGGTTGTTTTCTCCGAAAAACTGGGAATTTTGGACGATATATCAACTGGCTACATGTGATGAGCGCCTTTGGCCACCATTAACCATCATTATCCCCTTTATCAAAAGACGACAACGGTCAGGCGGTTTTTTTCGATTGTAAATTATGCACATTTATTTGTTTCGGGTTATTGTTCGTACGAGTATTTGACAACGTATGCCATGCACTGTCTTTTTTTAGGTCATAGGTGGGGCTTATATTTGTGTAGGGACTCAGGGTCTTAAGACGTCCCTGTTAGTAGCCCTTTATAAACCCGATAGTATTGCTTGGGCATTCACTGTGTGCTCCGTAGTAATGTCATTCTGTTCTATGTGTCAAGTTAGTTTGCCAAGTAATTGTGATAATCTTCCAGACAACTTTTGTGTTATGTGTGAGAGGATTTTATATTTAAAGAAACGACGATGCTTGACTCCTCTAGTTAAAAAGGGTTATGAATATTTTTCCTGTAAAGTAGGGATCTAGATAAGAACTGGACCACTCATATTTGTTGTACAGTATGTGTGAAGCGTTTGCCTGATTGGGCTTGGGGTTCTAGGCACATGAGCCTTTTCCCCCATGATGGGGCGGGATCTCAAGATATTAATCTTGATTTTTCACGCCTTTTGCACCCGGGTTTTTTTCCCCTCCCAAAAATAAAGAAGTAGTCCCAAGCCTGCAGTAAACTATCCATTTGGCATCTCCTGTTCTCCCGGTACCTCACAATGAGGACTTGCCTTTACCACATCTTCCAACAAATATTCGAGGGATGATCAGAAAAAAAAGGTTAAAAGCCGGAGCATTTGAAAACTACATACTGTGGAGAAATTTTGTTTCCCCAGAGTGGAGACAAATGGCGCTACTTGTCATACAGCTGGTGTACGGATAGGTAATGTAAGTTCCCAGACGTTCAGGACGTTTGAAATTGCAAGACGCTTAGAAAATTGGTCTGATTTGGAAGCGCGAGCCGTGATTCGATTTTTATGGGCAAAGAATTTATCCACATCTGACAACACAGTCAAATCGGGGAAGTTTATGGTGAAGAAGCAATGAGCAGACAACATGTAGTGAAATGGTGTCGCTCTTTTTAATCAGGCAGACAGGATGCCAAAAACCACAGTATGGCAGGGAGCGTCCGACCAAGTTCGTGAACGACAGTCAAACCCCCACAAAGCCCAGATTTGGTACCCAATGACTATTTCCTGTTTCCGAGGTTGAAGGAGCACTTATCCGGCAGATGGTTCTCTTCAGACAGTACCGTGAAAACATCCGACGAGACCTGGTTTAATGAGCAGGGTCCTAATTCCTACCAAGTCGGGTTAAACAAGTTGGTTCTGCGTTCTGATAAATGCCTGAACAGACTTGGTGATTACATCGAAAAGTGATGGGCACGTATACCTCTTAATTTCCTTTGGTATATTCAGTCTATTGTTAATAAATATTTCTTTATTCGACTTGTAACCTTTTTTTTCACCCCTCGCATATATAGAACATGAATTGGAATAGAATATGAAGAAAATACCAATTTTCCAGATAAAGTAATAATGTTCCTATTTTTGAAGCAAGTACAAACTCCTGTAAACTTCTCTCATCTCTTAATTCAAGGTGAATGAATTAAACGACCTTCTTCGGGACTTGGAACTGTCCAGAATTGAAATCGAACTTTTAGGTTAAAGAGTGAAAAGCTGGAATCTCCTTCAGAAAAACGCTAAAATGTTCCCCCATAATCATCAAGAGTTTCAAGAGTCATTTTCTGTAGAAAATGATTTAGTATTTCGCAGCAATATTTGTGCTTTGATGGATGCCCTTGAACAAAAACATAAAATAAACGGAGAATATTAATTGACTTTTTGAAAACCAGTTTGAATGCTTTCCTTTTACACAATGGGAATAAATTTCCTTTCGTACCACTGGGATTTGCAATCAACATGAAGGAAACAAAAAAAAATCCTCTTAGAAAAAATTCAGTTTTAAGTTTTGTTGGAAACTAAGTTGTGAGATTTAAAAGTTGTTACGTTATTAATGAGGCTACACCTCAAATTTTGCTGTTATTGAGTGAATGAGATAACAGAGACAAGAAATATCATTACATCCAGAAGGAATAGCTAATACGAGAATCACATCTGAAAAATGTTTTGTATCTATTATTGGTAAACTCTGATATCCATATAAAATTAGGGCTTACATTCCATGTAAAATTAGGGTTTACATTACATATAAAATTAGGGCTTACATTCCATATAAAATTAGGGTTTACATTACATATAAAATTAGGGCTTTTAAAAATGTTGTGAAGATGATGGACTTAAAAATGATTCAGGGTCTCATTATTTGAAGGAAAAAATTTTCAAATAGATTCTTAATGATTCTAAAATAAAGTTGAGAATTTTTGCGAACCCAAAATCTTTACCAATATCTTTAGTTGACGATAACGAGTTTGAAGATTCGATGTCAAGTCGAAAAAGCAACATGGAGGTCTTTAAAAAGTGTTACACAAAATTCTTTTGGGATATCATAAAGCATCAAACTATCACACATGATGGTGTAAGGTAGGGGTTCTTAACTTTATTCCTCATCTGACAAACAGGAAACTGCTGGCGGGCGCAATTAAAAAAAGTATAACGTTTCTTATATAACATTTCTTTATTTCATTGCTACCATAAGCATCAAAACCAATATCCTACACTAGAAAGGTAACAAAAAATTCAAATTAGTTACATTTAATGAGATCGGTGGGCCGTGGGTTGGCACGGTTAGTATTGATGTAGTATATAGGGTGCAAAAAAAATTAGCTTCGCGGGCACCGGGCTAAGATCCACTGGTGTAAGGGAACTGTTGAGTCGTCCAATAAAATGAGGTGTAATATGTCCCTAGAAAATTGGATTTCTTCTACTTCCACTTAGATTTCTTTACTGGCAACCTGGTGGCACAATCAGTGGCAAATACAGGGGATGTTCTCACCAAGATATTTCTGCCATGGATAAGAGGTACCAGGAACAATAAAATACAAAAGATTAAAACCAGAAATGTTATATAATGCTTGTCTCTTGTTCTGGTCTCGTCGACATATCAGCAACTATTTCCGTTAAAAATCATTGTAACTTTTATTGTGTTTTTGAATTTTATTTGACTGCCCGTCATGGATTGATGGTAGTCATGCCTCGGGCTAGAAGAAATGCATAGAAGAAATTATTCTTCAAAAAAAAAAAGGTCCCATGAATGTTCTTCCCATTTACCTAATTTAACTAATATTTATTCAATAGCATGAAGTGGTTACTTGAAGTGGTCCATGATTATTTGGTTATATTTGATTTCTTATAATGGATGCACAAGTTCATAATTGCATTTTTCTTTGTTTACACTACAACAGTTGACAAAAGATAGAAAAGACTAACGAGTTCCTTTTTTTTCGCTAACCATTGATCTATTTGTTTTACCATTTTCTTTTTCTCAATAAAAGGTAACCTATGAAAAATTGGCTTTCATCTGATAGGATTTTTTTTCATTTTCAAAGCTGTAGTTTCTTTTCTTATTTAGTGTGTACTTTTCTACTATTTCTATTTTATATCTATTGGCTTCATTTTCTTTTTACAATACATTGAGGAAGAGGCCGTGTAGGCAATTTCCCTACTAACAGCCCAATACAAACTAGCCTTTGCTGAAAAGTTGTCAGAAGTTAAAAAGTCAGAATTAAAATTTGTGTTTGCCAGGTAAGCACAAACTGTCAGATAATTAAAATTCATAACCTCTCCTTTGACACATAGAGGTAAGTCAGGAGTGTTTTTCACACTAATTTCGGTGTAAGTGTCCCTGGAGCTTTATTTTTAACTTGCAATCTAAAATATGTGAGAATTCATATGAAAAAGTCCTTTCATATATATACGCCCCCGATGCTCTCAGTAAAAATATAAATCAGAATTATCCGAATCAACAAAATTCGCTGACTCGTTTTCTTTTCCCACTATTTTGTTTTCGTAATATACTGTGTTATAGAATTTCGTTTCCTTCATCTGATTAAAATTTAAAAGCTTAAAAGCTATCATATTACATTCGCGATTATTTCGCAGATTTCTTGCAGTCTTTTACCCCTCAATGAGATTGTAAATTTTATTTTCTGCATATTTTCTTTATTTCTTCATATTTCATTTCAGCTATTCTTTATTCCCCTGAGCTATTTCATAGAGTAATTTATGAATGCAGAGACTTTTTTTGCCTATGTTGTTTCTTGTTTATGATTTCGGAATTCAATCTTGTGTCTAAACTGGCAATTAATGAGACATTATCAATAATAATATTTGCGTACTGCAATTTATTGATCAAATAATCATTTTGAGGAGTGATGGAAGTTTTCGTTTTGTTCGCGATATATCCCTTACTTTCATCTTTGTTTCCTGGTCACCATTTTTTTCGCACAGTTTCCCCCACACATAACACGAGATTGATTTTTCTTGTTTAAAATTTTGGTTTCGTTTTTGGGACAACTGGATCCTATTTTAGTTCACACACCTTGACGATGAATTTTTATTCTTTACCAAACTGGGTGATAAGTTCACAAAAATTTATCGCTGACTATCAAGTTCAAAGGAGATTTAAAATCAGTGACATTTCTAATTCTAAGGGAAAACTTAAGAACTCCTCGAGGTAAAAGACAACGCTGGTGCAATTTTTGATTTACAGAAGCTAACAAGTGTACTCAACTTAGTGAGTGGTCGGAAAACTATGGAACAAGTCTGTAACGGGGACAAACACTTGCCAACAACAAAATCATTTGCTTATTACCGATAGGTTATCAGGGGCTGGATCCTATTTAAGTTCACACTTTGACGATGAATTTTTATTCTTTACCAAATTGTGTGATAAGTTCGTGAAAATGGCAACGCTATGATTGGAAAATTTAGTTTTGCAACTGCGTGGAAATTGGCACTTATTCCTTGTCAATCCTGGAAAGGAGAAAAATGGATATTTTTCTCTAAAAGTTTCACCAATGACCAGAAGCAATGCTGACTGTTCGACGTCAGCAATCCGCCTGTATGTCGAGAAGGTCCATAGAGTGAGTTAAGCCATTGCATCCCCCCCTCTTGCACGACTTCATTTACCAACCAATCAAAAGAAAGGAACTCAAAAAAGGCACGTAAATTTTACATTTATTTATTTTCTTATAACTAATCAATTTAAATTGATGTAGGTTTTTTTGAAGAAGAGCAATGCTGATTCATAAGTCAGAAGAATATATAACTATCTTTCTTTTGGCGGTTTTACATAATTTGTTTATAACGTAAACGAGATTTTGAATTTGTCAGAAGCTGAAATTCTTTAGCTTTTAACTTGTAAAAACAATAAATGGATTCAATGAATCCTGTGTGTGTGAATCCTTTTTATTATACAATTCCTAATAATAACTATGCAACCCAGACATCTGTGTTCAATGTTTTTTTCGACACTGTCTAAAGACATTCCCTTGATGCGCATCCAGTGGCGTAACGGAGAACATTAGCCCCTCTCAAACTCAAGTTTTGGGCCCCAAACCCTGTGCGCATCTGATATTAAATTTAGTTCTTAGATTTCTTATAATTAATACCATTTATAAATGAGGATTGTTATACCTATTTAAATAATGATTTATTGACATGTTCACGATTAAATACCAGATATTTGGATTCTAATTTAAATATTATGATTAATGTTTGTAACAGACCTAAGCAGTTGTAATTTCATTATGGATATATATATATATATATTAGTAATTTTATTAGTTTAAACTCATCAACGCGTCGGTTAATTCATTTTCTTTAGATACATCTCCACCTACAGTGTTTCCCCTTTCCTTGTGAAGAACTCTTTGGGTTTGTTGGAATATTGCCGATTTACCACTCCGTTAGTGTCATTAAATTGGTGTGTTAAATAAGGAAACATTTCTTTTTTTTTTTAATAATTCATCCCATTTACATTTTCTAATTATTCATTATATGTAAGTTAGGCTTTGTTATACATACAAGGTCAATACTAATTCTTTTTCGAACTGCATGGAAAAAAAACCCCTTAGATATAATCGTTTAAATTTTACAGAAAATTTGGAAAGAGAGGCGAGAGCAATGCAAATCAAAATTTTTGTTTTGAGTTCAAAACGCAAGTACGTCATTTCAATTTATATTTCTAGAAATGTAAGTTTTCACTGATAATGTGACAACCTCCACTCCCCAGGTCTATAATTTTCGACTCAAAGTTTTTCAGACAATCATTGATAGATTCTTTCATTGATTCTATTCATCTAAATGCTGCATTATAGTTTCTTGTAAAAATTTAAATTTTGAATTAATTGATTGTTTATTAAACTGTTTATTGTTACGCCGCATTTTTAAATTACACGAGGACTAAACTAAGTCTTCGAAATTAGATGACTGTCATAAGAATCTAAGATTCTTATCTTTACATTGGAATTCTTATATTCAAATTCTGTTGAAAGTAGAACTTGCTCAGAACACAGAAAGTAACTACTTTTAACAATTTTTCGAAGTATGTGAACAATCTGCCGTGTAATGCGCCTAAGATATTTCATCAAATGATAATGTGTAGTACTTTTTTGTTACTACACATTTTATTAATGTAATATGATTTTTTTATTCTAAAAATTCTCTTTCCACTAAAAGTGTGTCATATTAACAAAATCAGAGGTTATTCTTAATCAAAAATTTTGGAGAAAAAAGACATTACATGTATACACAGACATTACATCTCAGTATTATACATTTTCCCGAGCTTATTTCTTAAAGAACAAATGTATGATCATGGAACAGTGATGTACTTCATTTACGCACCGCAAACCCCACAGCAACTCAGAATTATTTTAAGAGACGAGTACAACAAAATTCTTCAATAACTTTCAACAACTGTTAACTTAAGAATCTACTTAAGGCATACCAAATGCATAAATGTTTTGAAAGAAATCGCATTTCCTACAAAGAAATTTATATCTGTACTGGTTTCGCGATAAGAGCGAGCCTGTTTTGGATCATTTAAAGTTTCTTTAAGGTAACCAAGATATCATACACATTCAAAAAATCAATTTTTAATTTTAGTATTAAAAATAGTGCATATTTTTCTGAATCTAAAAATGTATAACGCTTATATGTTTGTTGATAAAATAACCTTAAAATATGAAAAAAGTAAATGACAAAAATGTAAACAAATGCTTACAAATGTTTAGTTTTTTCACTTTTTTTCCAAAACATAATTTTTTGCTTTTAGGTACACTTTAAAAAAATCTATTGTCCTATATGATTCCAAACTTTTTATACTTCTATGCAGGATACCTGTGCATATAATGAGCCTGTTTTTTTTAGTAGAAGTAGTACATAGTTTTTAAAAAAATAGTTCTTATGTATGAAAAAAGAGGGTGGGGGAAATAAAATTTTTCAAAATTACGAAGTCTTATAATTTTTTAAAGAAACTACACTCACTCAAAAGTTAGGCACGAAGATGTAAAATGAAAAAAATACAAATACTGCTTTGATTGACACAAAATTTTGCCAGTAAAGTAGCATATATATTTATACATAAAACAAAATCAATAATTATATACAGAAATGAAAACAATATTAAATTTTTGTAAGTTATCAGATAATGTCACACTGGAGACTTAAACAGAATTATGTATAAAGTGAAAATAAACAGCATAAAATGAAAAAAAAGGACATTAATAGGGTATGTAATCCCCCCTCATCTGTATGCAAAGCTTACACCTTCTGACCATGCTTTCAATTCGGTGGTCAACCACCGCAGAATTAAGCAATCCGTCATTCTTCTTGTAGAGCAGTTTCCAGCTCAATAAGAGTGGCTGGAGGTGGGAAACGCTAAGATACAGCACGGCCGAGAGCATCCCAAAGATTTTCAATGGGATTAAGGTTGGACGAATATGCTGGCCACGCCATACGCGCAATCCCTTCACTCTCCAGGTAGTCATCGACGATGTCAGCTCTATGGGGACGTTCGTTATCGTCCATTAAAACAAAAGTAGGGCCAACTGCTGCAGCGTACAATCTCACAATGGGTTCTAGGACTTCATCTCGATACGGGACAGCCGTCACAGAACCCCGTTTAAAGATGTGCGGGTCGGCGCGGTATCCTAATGAAATCCCTGCCCACACCATAATGCTTCCGCCTCGGAATGCGTGGTTCGGTGATGTTTTGGGACTGATTGCGCGTTCCTTGTTTACGCCATATCCTTATACGCTTGTCATCTGGCTCCAGAGGAAATCTTGACTCATCAGTAAACATGACATTGCCCCAATCAGACACAGTCCAATTGCCATGTTCCCGGCACCACTTTAATCGTGCCCCCTTTGATTGATGGATAGAGGAACATAAACTCGAGGTACCCGGGCATACAGTCCATTCATATGTAATCTTCGGCGTACAGTAGCTGCAGATATAGCCTTACCAATGGACGCTGTAACCATAGATGTCACACGTGTGGAGGTCGCTCTGCGATTCCGCTTGGTTACAATAGCAATATATCGATCTTCTGCAGGGGTTGTAACCCTTGGGCGACCATCTACGGGCCTTCGGACAACTGTCTGTGTGGTTTGAAATTGTTTCCATAAACGTGAAATTACAGAATGATGAACGCCGAAGAAAAGAGCAACATCTGGGATCGACTGCCCTGCTTCAATGCGCCCACAGCACGCCAACGCTCAGAATGTTCCAATCGTTTTCTGGAATTCATAGCAACACGTATGTCTCGAAAACAAATTGTACGAAAGTTTTAAACACCTTCTATCAGCACTTACAACCAACTTCTGTAACCCTTCATAAAGCTGGCTTCTTGTAAGACTGCCCTTTTTGCATATTTTTTGTCATGAAAGCACGATTGGCTGTTACGTAACATATTTGCATACTTCCATCTACCTCTGCAGTGAATTGCATCCTCTTCAATTCTGATTGGCTTCCGGAAATTAGCATTTCCTCTCGTGCTTAACTTTTGGAGAAGTGAGTGTATCTTAATATTTTACTAAAAAATAGGTTCACTATATTTTGTGTATTGTTTCACTTTATTTTGTGTATATGTGCAAAAATATTTTACATATTTAAGAAATACTTTTTTAAAAAATGGCACCTAAACATAAGCATGTATTATGAGATCTCAAAAATTATGTCGAAATTAAATTAAACCGAAAAAAAACTTCTTTTTAACTAAAAAATTATTTTTGTATTTCTGCAGAATGATTAAAATATCATTAGTAAAATCACACACAAAAAAATCTAAGCCCTGTTGTAAATTTTTAAAGATATGTCCCATATACCCATACACGAAGAGCCTTATTTTTGGCATTTTACTCTTTCGAACAAGTCTTGGTATTGTAACGTCGTGAGTAGTTAGCAAACAAGAAAATTTGTCACAGCCTCATTTTAAAATTAAAGCAGTATTTATTTGCTTCATGGGTTACTAAATATGAAGTAATAAAGTCCAATAAATATGCCAAGCCGGCGGACAGTTTATCTCACGGGAGTTCAATCCTCTTTCCGACGGGCACTCGCTAATCCCTTTTCTTTTCAGGGCTCCTCTCCAGTTTTCTCTTCCAGGGCTCCTCTCCAGTTTTCTCCATCCAGGGCTCTCTTCGTCTCTCTCTCAACCCCCCCCCTTTTAAACACCAGGGGCGGGTCCACATCACGCCCCTGGTCTCTTCTCATTGGCAGGCCAAAAAAAGTCTGCCCTCGTCCCCGGGCCACATTCGTGTACTATTTGTGTGGCAATCACAAACACATTCCTGGTCTGTCTGGAAACTCTAAGGGCGCCATAATTCTTATCTAACTTCTGAACACCCTTATTCATCACACCACCTGGGTTTTATAATCCCATTCTCTCGGGAACCGGCCATGGCGACCTTATTCTTTTCAGACAGGTTTCGCCTATTGACAATGGGATGCCGGCTCTCTTTGGATATTGTAACTTCCAGACTGGATGCCGGCGTTTGTCCAGACAATAAACAATGACCCCATGGCCAAGTGCTCTTGCCACCTAACATCTGTTTGGAGCCATAAAACCTCGCATGAATAGAAGGGTGAGGTTCACCCCAATCGAAGACGTCACAGTATTCTTAATGCTCAATTTTTTACCTTGCTTTTTACGTGTAAAAGTCTATATTTGACATATTAAGGATTAACTAAATGTGTTTTCATTATTTCAATTATAATACCTATTACATATTACTTCAGAAACTCGTACAAATTTTCGTTTTTGACTAAAATTAATTTTTGAATAATAAATTTTTCAGACCTAAAAAAATAAAGAACTGTCATTTTAATAGAATAAAAGAAAAATTTCCAACAAGGTGGGCTTTAAAAAAATTCCCTTTTTGCGATATATTTCACAATAAGTTTAAAAAATAAAGCTTTTTAGCAGGGACATATCTACATTTATATAAATTAAATGAATTCCTATTTTATATTTTGAATTTCCTTAGAATTCAGATTACTCTTTATAGTTGTTTATGGAATAATTTTTTTTTAAAATGTTTTTGTTACTTAATCAAATACATATTTTTGCTTCTGTGACCAAGCTTTGTAATAAATAAAAGTTTTCGTTTCCATACATGTAAAGAGTTAAGAATGCGTCATTTAAATCGATAAAATTGCCAAGGTTACAATTACACCCTATAATTTTCATTCCCATCACGATTACTTGGTGTGACATTTCTAGTTTTGACCGTGAAATTGTTATTTTATATCGCACATCGTTATCTGGGCACTATCATTAATTAAAAACAATTTAAAATCTCTCTGAATGTAACAAATGTTTCATTTTATTATGGCTACTAAGTAAGGAGCGGTTATTTGAAAACAAAAACAAAAATATATTTAAATAAAATATCATTCCCGAATTTTTTTTTACGAAGAGGCAAGTAGATTCTAAGATAGAGTTGGAGTTCTCTAATTAGTTGTGCAATGGAAATTATAAAGAATTAATTTGAAGTCATATGCGTCTCGCTTTTTTTAGATTTATATCGATGGTATGGAATTTCAATTTTCGAAATGTAATAATTTACATGTATTACACAGTTAACCATCCAAAATGTAACACTAGGAATCACAGGCGATGTCAAAGAAAAATTTATTATGAAAGTAACACATAATATAAAGGTGAAAAAGAATGTGTGAAATTTGCCTTTCTGCAAGGTGTGAAGATTAATATGAAGTGTTGCCTCCCCCACTGGAAAGAGCCTCTTCTATATACTTCGTTATTGAATGAAAGAATCTTTGGATGCCTCGTTGGGGTATGGCAGTAGATGCTGTCTAAACACATTACTAGAGCTGATATGGTCAGTGGCGCACACAAGGGGGGTGTCCCAGGAGTCCGCCTCCCCATAGCCCTAGATTTTTTTTTCGATTGGTTATAATCCTATGTATATGTTACGTAAAATTTAATTATGTATTTGTTATATTAATTATTAATTTTATTAATTAATGCTAATTATTTATTCAATAATTAATTTTGTAATGATTTTGTTCTCGAAAATCGAAAAGACAAAAGAATATGTTGGGCGGCGTATTGGAGCATAATACCAAAATGGTGGACTTTCAACCCTGGACCCCCCCATTCTTGAAAAATATTTGTGTGCCCTACTGGATATGGTGTATCAGTGATTGGCGTGTTCCGGGCCAATACTGCAATAATCTATCAGATGTGTTTGAAAGGCGATAGGTTTGGCAAAAACAGACAGGCCAGGATTGAAACGCCATCTGTTAGGAATATTGTGTTTTGTAAGTTGTATAGCTATGTTCTGTCGGAATGTGATCGAGGCAGGCTCTGAATGTTAGAGAGGACAACAAACTCCAAAACTCAGAGGTATAGCCCTAGTCTGTCACTGAGTAGCATGGGTTATATCGCAAGGTTTCCCATTAAAAATTAACTTGCGGTTTTTTAAAAATAGTATTGAAAGTTTTTAACTACCACATCGTACAGAAGGTACGTAATACCCAGGCATGAATGTTGAATAGAGTGATTTGAAGTGGAGTTAATAATAAGAGGCAGACTATGTTGCCGATTGCATTACCATTGTTTCCAGTTTGTCATTTTGAAGAAATATGTTTGTCCGAGGCCATATGTAGGTTTATATATATAAGGATTGTGTATCATTCACTTGCAACCCTTCTGGTTATATTAGATAAATTGGGCTTAATTCGTTTTGATAGTTTGTGGTAGCTGATCTTTCCATCATAAACTTGAGCTTCTTGATCTATAAATATTTCGAAATATATTTGTATGTGTTGAGTTATGAGGTTCTTACACCTACTTCCATGTCCGGTTTAGATAGAAATCTATCTATCGTGGAATCCTCGGTTGATTGATTGATTATTAACGTCGCACTGTTTTAGCTACACAAGGGCTTTTTGGCGACGGACACGTAATTTTGAACCATGGTCAAGTGACGTGGACGACACCTGAAGACTGTGCACACTCCCCTTTTTACTACACCACACCAACGGGAGGACGTTTCAGCTCTCGACTGATTTAACATGCATCCTGCCTACAACGGCGGTCTTTAGTTGTCGAATAACTCGTGACAAGGCAAGCAGGTCGATACACCTACCACTCGGCTACCGCGGCCACGTGGAATCCTCGGAGATTCCTACTTAAACTTTGGGTGTTGTCACAATTGTACAGGTAATGCGTATTAGGAAGTTGAAAAATTGCAAACTTCAAAGCAAAAAACTTTTCAAGTAAGCAATTAGTCATCCAAGCCACATTTTAGTAATTAAAATTTTTTTCACAAAATTATTTACAAAGGATGCTTACTTTTTCACATAAAAAATTATTATTATCATCAGCGCTTTTTCTATCCGAGCATCGATTTTTCGATGGAAAAATAAAAAAATTTAGAAAAATATGTAATAAGACGATGGTGAGCAAAAGATATTTTTCTACGTTAAAAACGAAGTTGAATGGCTTACACCGAATGTTTGTATCAGACTGTATATATTGTGATATAGTCTTCTGATGTGGCAGAGTAATCCATTTTACCATACAATATACCTGTCATCCGTATGGTGATGCAATGTCTGGAACAAACGGTTAGTCTTCCCATCCTGCATCCAATGATTACGGATCCGCATCGTTTATGCGTGGTTACGTCTCATACGATCATTACTTTCTCAGTAGGATAATCAGCATTCCCTATAGGCAACAATTTATCTTTGACTGTACTTATAAACTTGTCCGAATGACGTTCGTATTTTTCTTCGGTGTGAATTGAAGCTGCTCACGTAAAACAATTGCACAAAAAAAAAGTATCATTTTATTCTCCTTTTATGTCGCTTTATTGGTGGCGCTACGGACACCGATGATGTGTGTCTGCTCTGAAATACTACTCATATGCATATCCCATAGCGGTACACATAGTGAAAATTTTTCTTTGCTTGGATTTCTGTTATGGAATTGCACTTTAGGTGGCTAGCAGTATATCCATTTAAAACCCGAATTATTTTTATCTTTAAATATTAAATTCTTCTGATTATTAATGCTATATTGATCCCAATGACACTGGGTAAAGTAATAAAAAAATTCCCGCTCTTCCTGGAACGTAGACGGTACCCGCACGATCGTGCGGATTGGACGTTTTCTGTGAAATCAGCACCTGGGAAATTTTATTTTTTTTTGGCTCTAAGTTGATGGAAGGAACACACTTAATTCAACTAAAATTGTTACGAATAGGGAAATTATTGATGTAAAATTAATTGTTTTATTGACTTATTATTTATTTCCTGTGGAAATCTTTAAAACACATGTTATTATTTTTGATATGTATAAATATACATTGCATTTTTTGCAACATGTTTTCGAACTGCTTTTGTAGTTTTCAAATCTACACTTGCGAGGCCTTGGAATGTCATCAATACATCGAAAAAGGCTATACGTGTCCAGACTTTATATCCTGGAACGGCCAGGATAAGAGGCGTAACATGTACAGAAGGTGGATCATAACGCGAATCTTTTTGCGAATAAAATTCCACTCACACACCTCGCTGTTATCTTCATCATCAGTTAAAATACTTTTGTGAATAGGGTATAGGAAACTTACCCAATATCAACATTTTTGACCAACCCGTCCCCTGGGTCACTGAATTTAAGAACCTAGGGTTCATTCTCGACGCAAAATTGAACTTCTCCCCTCTCATCCGTGCTGCACTTCAAAAAGCGGCAGGAATGAGCCAAACGCTCAATTGCTAATTTCTCGAAAGAGTAAGCTCCCAATCACACAGGTTTTGCTCTATAAATTATTTTCCGACCAATTTTGTTATATGCATCCCCATCTGGGCTTCTGCAGTAACTCACTTGAAAATATTGCACGTTTTCAAAATAAACACATTAGAAAAATTACTAATGCTCCTTGGTTTGTCCAGAAACGAAATCTTGCCAAAGATCTCAAAATTGATCCAATTCTTGATTTCATTAAAATCAGTCTACAAAGTTTTTTGACAGATTACCTCAAATTCCTAACCAATCTATCCGAGTCATCCCTGCCTATGATAACTCGGTCCCAAGTTCTGCAAAAAGACCTAGAACTGCTCTTCGCTACATATATCAGCATTTCCCAGTCCTTAAAAGACTTCGGAGATCCTGAATATAGTCTTTGGTAACTCTTTTCAAAATTTTTATTTTCTTCTTTATTTATTTAACCCTAATTTTAGCTTTCGTCATTTTGTGCAAGATTTCACCTCCATTAAATTACTTCGACTTAAACCCACATTCTTCTGAATCGTTCTTGCGTAGTAGTTTAATTCCATGTCAATTATTCTCCTTTTTCCACATCTTTTGTGGATCATCTTTTATTTTGCTCATCTCCCAGCAGATGGCATCACATTATGGACACTTTCTGTGTCAACGCCTTCTCTTTTCGTTCGCTGTTCAGCGACACTCTCTCCTGTCATCACTACACGATTCAGCAATGTTTATCCTTCCCCTTTATTTTAACATCATGTACCACGAGCACCACGGCATTAATTGCTTTTATTCTCCATTTTATCTTTTTATTTTCCAAATTCTGTGTCTATTTTCTGATTTCGTTCCGCATAAAGAAAGGACGAATTAGAGAAGAGCACAGATTTCTGCCACCTCCCTCTAGGAAGGTTCCTCATTAAATATGTTCCATACTTGCCAATTAAATTGTTTCTTGCTCTCTCACCGGTAGTATGTCCTCAGCTACAGGGGAGAAGCTTTCTTTTAGAAAGGCTCTGAGCTGTTGTTAATAATTTTGATAGCATCTTTTAAATTTTATGGAACTTTCAATTAATTATTCTCTTTTTCTTATTAATTATGATGAGAGGGTAATACCGTTTTTTGGTAAGGTACCTCGTATTTTGAAGCCATGGGCTTTGTGAATAGGTGGAGAGGCTGCTAACGCGCTTCAACTATCTCTTAACTTAAATTTTAAGCGATCCATTTCGATTTTTGGAGGAATTTTATTTGATATTGCATTTTGCTTGCACAGAAACTAAGAATTTGCTACAGCTAAAACAATGAAATGAATGGGTTCAAGAGACTTTGATGGTATAGAATGATCCAAAATTGTCTTTCTATTCCAAATATTTCCATTTTTTTTCATCGCTGTCATCTGGACTTGATTCTCCTTTCAATATACGTGATTCATATGTTTTGTTCGCAGTATTGTCATCATCCGAGAGATCACTAAGTTCTGATCTATATATATATATATATATATATATATATATATATAAATTCAATCTGATTTATTATTCAGTTACAAAATTTCTTGTGTGAGAATTCTTCTCCTTTAGTTTTTGGTTAAAAGTTGGCCCAGTATTTAATGAAAAATAATAAAATGTATCAAAATTTTATTATTTAAACCCAACCATACTAACTCCCACCGGAAAACGCAGATTTTTTTTGGGAGGGGGGGAGAGATATGAATGCAGATATCTGTGTAAAGGATAAAAATGCCATACCCCTCTTCTTTTCTCCTGAAAGGAAATTAATTGCAAGAAAGGGTGAGGAAAAAAAAAAAAAGGGACTCGTCTATGGCAACTCCAAGGAAATATGGTTTTAGTTATGTAACATTATATTGTGTTTTTATTTAGGTTTCTATCAACATTATTGAAACAGAAAAGAAAACTCATATGGAAGAACGGAAACTTACCTTTATAGCTGCAATGACTAAAGTAACGCCCAACCCGAACGATCGTGGGGGTAAAGAAATCCCAAGTCCTACAAGCAACATTAATAGAGTATAATTAATATTTTTTCCATTTTTCAATTATTTAAGCTTAAATACAAAAATTGTATCTAAACAATTAGAAATATATTGATAATTGCCTTTTTACGACAGATAAAAAGAAGACGTGTTTTCGTTGCATTTGAAAATCAAGCTAGATTTGCCAGTTGAAAGTAAAACATGAACTACAATCACCGTCTGTTGATAAAAAGTGATACTGTACACTTTCCTCAAACCCACTCAATCGTTGGATTCGTGATTTCTTACATACGACTATTTCAGAAGCAAAAATGTATAAGAACGTCTAACCCGCACGATCTGGCGGATTGGGTCTTAAAGGGATATATAAAAATATAATAATTACGGTAAAATCTGTCTTATAACAGGCACTTTTAACACAAAAATTAAGATCGAAATTAGCGGGTGCGCGTCATACGCCGGGTGTAAAAATGAGAGCTTTAAAATAAAAAGAACGAGGATAAGAAAAATTAGTCTTCTATTACAGTTTACTTAGAAGAAATGACATACATTATGAACTTAAAGAATTGCAGTTTTTTAGAAATATATTATTAATTATTTTAAAGCTTGTGATAATACCTCGAATAAATAACTTCAAAACATTAGAGAATTGCACACATACATTTCAGGTTTCTTCGTAAAAAAGGGACGGCCGTGGTAGCCGAGTGGTATGGGTATCGAATCGCGGCTTGCCTTATCACGAGTTCGAGCCCAGTACCACTAAAGATCCGCCGTGTAGGTCAGCGATGCACGTAATATCTGTCGAGAGCTGAAACGTCCTCCCGTTGGTGTGGTGTGGTAGTTAGGAGAGGGGGTGCCAGCTCAGGTGTCGTCCACGTCACTTGACCATGGTTCAAAATTACGTGGTCCGTCGCCAAAAGCCCTCGTGTAGCTGAACAGTGCGACGTTAATATTCAATCAATCAATCGATAAAAGAGGGAGTACACGTTATATGGCGATATACCTAAAAATTGAAAAATGCAGCTTGAAAGTATGGGTGCGTATTATACGCTGAATTTTACGGTAATCTTTATTCTCTCTCTCTAAATATATAAAATACTCAAATACTATTTTAAATTTTCAGAACCAATATTGGTTAAATTTCTGGTAAAAACATCTCTCTCTCTCTCTCTCTCTCAAGAAGAGTTACTTTTGCAATGCAAAAGTTTTGGGTTGGTGTATCAGTAAAATAGATAGATTACACTTAGATAAACCTAAATATAGAAAAAATTCCATTCATAATTAAAAAATTGAATTGTTTTCAGTTTTTTGTAAACTGACGCTATTTTAACTTTACACACATTAATTTAATTCAATAAGCTAGTTAATCATTTGATCCTTTCATAAAATACTAGCTTTGATGCTCTTAATTGCAGGAGAGAAAGCTTAAATATGTTTCGTAGATCTAACTAAACTTAGAGTGGCGAAATAATATTTGACACTTTTTTTTCAATTCTAAATTAAAAACTATTTTAAAAAAAGTAATGTGTTTCATATAATTCAAGTATGAAGAAAAATGTATTAATTTCTAATCTGAAATATTAAGCTTTGTAAAGTATTTGTTATAAATGCAGTTTGATACTAACTCTACCATATTCTCTGAAAGATTGAAAAAATATGGAAAATGTGTCTTACTTTATCTGAAGTATGAAGACTTTCAGATACTTCAAACCATTGCAAAATTGATTTTGACAGAGATAGAGGATTTGCAACTTATCTACACTGTTAAAATTCGAAGGTAAACAAATGTATCTATCTATCGATATGCGTCTATTTTCTCACGAACTGCACCACGCAGAAACTTGCCTACCAAAAGATGGGAATAATCCTAGAAAGCCGATTTGACCATTTATAATCCGATATTTCAATTAGTTAATAAGATATTAATTAAAAACCTTAAAACACGTAATTGTTTTACTCCTGCGCGTTGTTTCTTCCGCCAACCGTAGTGAAGAACTGGGAGGTGAAAATTTTTATTTCTGCCACCGACGTTTTTAAAACACGATCTATAGTTGTTTCTATGAGACTCGGACAAAAAATAATTACAGAATCGGAAAAATCATTTTTTTCGCCACGATACGGTGTAACCTTTTTTTACAGAATAATGATATTTTCTATTTTTTACGATTTTTTCTAAAATGAGTCAAAATTGATACGTTTTTATGAAAATGATTTCTAAATCCTTCCGTTTGAATTTTGCTTCGCGTTAATGAAATGATATTCTACACTAAAAAAGTTCATGCTTTTCTGTTTTAGAATCAGTCATTTAAAAAATGAAATTTCAGAAACTTTTTTTTGTTACGATTTTTCAAAAAATACTTAGCATTTTAATTAAATGTTTAATAAATTAGTTATTTATAAAAGTAATCTCACGAAACTTCTTTTCCGTGTGTAGAACAGTATTTTCCGTAATCTGTGCAAAGATTGAAAAATTTTCTTAAAAAGTACGGTTTTTTAAAAGAAAATTTGTGTTTTTCGCTTTTTGTCCTCTTTGCGAGAATTAATCACACAAAATGTAGTATTTTTCCCTCATTTTTTGTTTAAAAATTACTGTAGTTCGCAATCGATACGTGCAGTTTGAAGGCATTAACTTAAAAATAAAGCCCTCAAAAAAAAACCCTTTAACGAAGAACGCAATTTTACAATAGCCAAGGGTTTGGCGGCGAAAACCTGTTTGGCGCCAAATGACTATCTTTTCCCCTGTGCACTTCACGTTTGATGAAAGGTTACACTAGAAAAGGAGATGTCTATAAATAATGAAAATCACCAGATTTAACGAAATTAAATATCTCTTCCTTTTATTTTAAAATTTCACTCCTATTTCCGCGATGTTCGTGGCCCGTTGGGCAATAGCGTTTGATTTCTACCGATTGTACCAGGGTTCAAAACATCATCGCTTAATTTTTACGATTTTTTAAAAATTGCTCAGGCTTTTATTCGCGCATTTAATAACTTCGCCAGCAATTTTGTAATTGGAAAGATAATTTATTTCGCAACGATACGGTATGGTTTTTTTTTACAAAATAACGATATTTTGAATATTTAATGATTTTTTTCTGAAATGAATCACAATATTGATGCGTTTAAATGAAAATGATTTTTAAAAAACTCATACTTCGATCTCTTATAGTTAGGGATTTAAAAAATGAAGTACCGAAAACTTTTTTTACAAATTTTTAAAAAGTACTCAAATTTTTAATGTTTAATAATTTCTTATAAAATTCAAATTTTTAGTAGCTCTTTCATTTATAAAAATAATTGCATGGAAATTTTTTCCCCGTGTATCGAACATTAAAAAAAATGCTCACAATTTTAATTCACCATTTAATATAGTTGTGAAATTTTATTATAAAATTTGTGTACTCTGTCTTTTTCCACCATACAACTATTTTTAAGAAAGGTACATTTTTGTTTTCGGGGTCTAAAAAATAGAAAAGTGTGTGCGTGAATATTAAAGTCGCACTGTTCACCTACTCTAGAGCTTTTGGTGACGGACTACGAAATTTTGAACCAAGGTCAAGTGACGAAGATGAGACATGAGCTGGCACCCATCTCTCCTGAATACCATGCCACACCAACGCCAGTACATTTAAGCTCTCGACAGATTCAACATGCATCGCTTCTCTTTTCAGCGGGTCTTCAGCGATAGCTAAAATTCTAAAAGGGGAGTAATAATTAAATGTCGGAAATTACCACGAGAATTTTGTAATGACGTTAATATAGTAATCACACACACACACACACACACACACACACACACACACACACACACACACACACACACACACACACACACACACACACACACACACACACACACACACACACACACACACACACACACACACACACACACACACACACACACACACACACACACACACACACACACACACACACACACACACACGAGGAGGGGCTGATAACGAGAGGGGAAGGGGAATTTCCATGACAATGTGTTATGCATTCAAAAATGTTCGTGCAACGCCGGGGTAAGAAAATCCTGTCTGACAAAGAAAAGAAGCGAAAAAATTTCGAAACAGGGAATTTTAAGTTATACACTCGGTAAAAGCCGGAACAATGCCTGGCTAAGCGAAAGGGAAAAAAAACAAAGTAATTTTGAAAAAAAATATTGGAAGTGCTAATTTTGTGAAGGGAAGAAAAAATTTATAAAAGTAGGAAAAGCCCATGCAACGCCGGGCCATGCAGCTAGTTAATTTATTAAATAAATTCAAATTTTGAATTTTTTTTTTTCATTTTCATCGATATACATTTTTGTTTCTGGATTGATTTTCAAAAGTGTTGTTTCATTAATTTTTTTTTATGTTGTCACTTTTAAAAAGTGTTATACGTTCTAAAATTATTCTGCAGCATATTTTTTGTAACTTTTTGAGTCGGTACGAAAAATATTATCAAGGAATAGCCAGTAAATCTGGCTGGAACTCACAGAAAAAAATTAAACTCTGTATTTTTTTTCCGGGATTTTTTAAAATTTAATTACAAATACTCTTGAGTCTTTTCAAATTTATGGTAAATTTATTTGACTCTCTTTTCACTTTAAAGCATCACCATCAAAATATAGTGCTTCTAAAAATAGTAGGGAGGATTCGAAACATTAGGATAAAACACCTAAATCAAATACATATTGGAAACGCATTTGAAAATTTTCGTAGCGGGAATTATAATAAAATGCTATTTGACGGGACGCTGGTGTAAGAGTGTTAAGAATTCATTTTGAAGACGATTTACCGAAAATGTATCACCTGTATTATACTTCGTCATCTGATTTGAAATAAAAGAATAGCTAGATTCCCTTTTTACGATTTGTAAAAGTGAAAAAAATAGGATGGGTAAAAAAAAAAAGAACCAGAGTAAAAAAAGCGGAGAAAAAAAGAAAAGAAAGGGATTAAAGAAAAAGACAAATGAAAACGCATGGTGATTTTACTGTTTGCTTTTTTCCTTTTGATTTTAAATAACTTGCGGGACTTGTTTCCTTTAATATTTTCTAAACTGAAATACACTCTTTTGCAAAAAAATCGAAGCACCTTGAAGGAAGTGGTTGTTTTTAATGAAATTATATATATATATATATATATATATATATATATATATATATATATATAAATGTGTACAGCTCATAAACAGGTAATAAGATGATAAAAATATCAAGGCCATAGACCCCAACCACACACACTGCTCACGATTACAGCTTGAATGTTAAAATCAGTAGTTGATGGAACCACCTCTTGAGGCGATACATGCTAGTATACGTGTCGGTAAATAGTGATAGAAGTTCTTAATGGGCATCCTGTGATACATTCTACCAGACATTCACTAGTTGTTGCTCCAGATCTGCGATATTTTGGGGTGCCCGGATCTGGTACTCTACCATGTGCGAGATATGTTCGATTGGGGAAAGGTCTGGTGAACTTGTTGGCCAAGGAAGCGTATTAACGCCACGAAGGTAGTTCAGGGATATCGTATAATAACTTAATTGTGATGCTGTTGTTATAAAACACCGTCAGCCAAGAAATAAGGGTAAATTTATCTCTAAAGTACTGTAAACGGCACTCTTACAGGTAACATCTAAAGTTAAAACCAGATATGTGAAATTTTCGAAAAGATTTTACCTATTGATTTGAAATACTACCTTATTAACATGCATTATTTAAAAAAATCCCTTCATTTGCATATTTATTTGAGAGTTTGTATTCGGAGAGGAGGAATAAATATTCTTTATTTTTTCTGTAGATTTAAAAAAAACTAAATTTCAGGGGGAGGAACTGTACTAATTTGCATGACATGTTTTTTTTTAAATGCAGTATATTTTAACGTATGTTCATTACAAACAACGTACGGCATTAAGTGGACAAACCATTTAAAAAGATAATAGCATAATTTGTTTAAATGCACGCAACGTTCTCTAGGTATTAGTATTCTATGCTTCATTGCATACAACTGGATATCAATAAAGTCACTTTAAACGAGAATAGCATTTTTTTTTATGGAGTATACTAAGTACGGTGATATTCCAAATGAATCCTGCATTATTAAGCCTTTGGATAGCTTAGAAAGCTCTTTTTAGAACTGATCTCATTTTTGAATTGGGCTTATTATAGTATATATTTATCTTTGTTTTTAATAATGTTATAAAATTACATAAAAAGTATGTCACTCAAATTTTTTATTTAATAGTTATACAAAAAGCTGCAGACCTTGAAATTCATGTAAAGTATACTTTTTAAGCATATACTAAATTTTTGCACTATTTATTTTATTGTTATCAGGGTATGCTATATTTGATGTTAGAATTATTAGTTTTCTAAATTACTCCTAAAAGAAATGCACTATGCTGTTGTTTAAAAAGCACTATGATGAAAGTGACTGCTATTATTGCAATTAACCATGTGTAAAGCTCAAATATACATAGGAAATGAAAAGATAAAAAATTCGAAGTCGTCGACTAGCAAGAACACGTTGAATGTAAAAATCAGTCATTGGGTACACTCCTCAATTAGTGGCGATTGATGTTTGTACACTACGAAGTAAGAAGCGATATATTCCTGAGCTCATCTTTTGAAAAATTTTACCAGACAAGCTATCAATTGCTGCTCCAGATCTAGGGTCTCCGAATTTGGTGGCTTACCTTATCCAATACATGCTCGTCTGGTAAAAGGTCTGGAAACCTTACTGGCTAAATAACATTATAAACAGCAAGTAGGTACTCAAGGAATATGTGATTCGTATGAGCCTCTGAACTATCATGTTGAAAAAGAACAAAAAGATGACATGATATGAAGGATAATGCAACCAGCTGCAAGATATCATCAACATATTGTTTAGCTGTTATTGTATGCAGTATGACTAAAGATGACCAACTATCACAAGAGATAGCACTCCATACAATTACACCAGGGGTAATTAATGGTTATATCAGACTACCGCTGCACGCGACTCGTCCATATCAGATATTGATCTTTTGCAGATCTCTACGCTGAACATTATACTATACCAGACTGTTTTCAGTCTTAAAGGTTGATTACGATACCACTTTAGACGCTCGATTCGGACATGTTGGTACCATGAGTTGGTTACTTGGAAGATGCTGTAGCATGTTTGAGTAGCGGTAAATGATGACATTGGATAGTTAAAATCTGTTGCAAATTAATTCGATTTTACCTCACATTCGAGCATCTTGACCTTCCAGAGACTTCACTTCGCCGATGAGCTCCTTGCAGCAACCATTGTGGTCAACACTTTTCTCTAGTGCAGGAAGTGGTTTAACGCTCTATATTGCATGCCAGGTTCAAGGATCCTGATTAAGCAACCACGTTCAGAATTGTCCAGTTGACCATAAGGTCTTCAAAAATATTTTCGCAGAATTGTTGACGACGAGGCAGAAAATAAATTATTCTTAATTATTGTCTGCTAAAGTACTAGTCGTGCTATATAAACTCATGTTATGGCCATAGTTAGTATGCATTGATCTTAAAATTCAGTCATTTGCATTCTTGATGCTTAATTTCGAAACAATTGAAACATTTTTCGGTATGTTTGGAAATTTTTGCATATAAGTTAAACTTGCAGAAGAAAATTTACCAGAAACTTACAAAGCATTCAAGAGAAAAGATTCCCACTAATTTCACACATCGTGATATTTGTTTTAAAAAAAATGCAGTAGGTAGATTTATTTTGACATAACAGTCAAAACTAAAACATTTTGTAGAAAGTAAGAAATGATTACTCCATGAAGAGAGAATGCCGTAGATTTTAGAAGCTAACTAAATCATTCGAAAATTTTACTTCTGAAAGGAACATTTAGACTTTATCTGTTTACATTGTTCTCCCATTGTAAATGTTTCAAAAACTTCCTAAACTTATATCATAGTTGATGTTTTTTTTTGAAAAATTAAGTTATACAAGTTAAAATTCAAACTTACTAAAATACTTTTAGCTATTTTAATGTGGCCAATATTTTAAGCTTTTGTGAAACTAAAAATCGATAGTTAACTTTGCCTTTTCATTGTGCGCTTTTAAAAGGAAAGGATATATTACATTTTTATACCTCTCCATGGATTTATCAAAAAATAGCAGTCACAATCTGAGAATAAAAATTTATCATAAAATCTCTAGCTCAGACTTGCTTTTAAATGCGATTAATCATGCTAAACCTTCTATGTTAAGAATAACGTTCTTTAAAAGTTTCGGTTTATGAAAGCACTGAAAGCAAAAATGTATGTTACCTAAAAATAGGCTATTTGCTTTTCTCTTCAAAGTGATCTCATCACATAATTTTGCTTCTTCTCTCATATATTAGGCAGGAGCGGCGCCTAGCTCGATAATAGTTATGACCTTAAAAGAATGAGGTACAATGCAATTCTCACGAGATTTGAAAAGTACTTTCCCTTAATTGCGCAATGATCGCTTTTCCCCGAAGGAGGTTATTTCTCCCCTGTCTTTAGTATATCTACTTGGTTCCAGGATTCCATTCCGATATTATAAGAGTATGATGTGACTAAAATTTAAATAAACCATATACGGTTTTATTAGTCAACTACAGGAAGAGAAAAAGTGAGGTTTTATTGTGTCAAATAATAGATAAAATTATTTCTTTAACAGATTATTCGCAGAATTATAATTCGTAATTTACCTTTTAAATAACATTCAAATTAATCGAGATTTTTATAATTAATAGGAGGGTGCTTGTGTTGTATAAATACTATGGCAAAACATAATATGTATTTGAAGATATAGTTATAACAAGTAATATAAAAAATTTTTTTAAGCCAATTCCTACTTTGAATGGAGGAATAGAAATTATTTTATTAACTATTGAAAATTTGAATAAGATATATATGTAATAATTCCCCCTAGCATCCTTTTAATTAACTCTTTTTAACAATATTCAAACAATCTTTTAATTATTTGGTTCGAAACTAACACCCTAATCTTAATCGTAATCGAATAATATTATTACATCATAAATCCCTTTCCCGCCCATTGTAACCAATCAGAGCTCTTATTACAAAAATGTCACGCAGTCTTCACCGTCGGGTATAAAAACCGATGTCTCTGGAAATCCCGCCTCTTCACTCGTTTCCCTGTAGTCATGTAGCTGGCTGCTTTGTGTTGTGTGTTGTAGTTTCTTTGTCTGTGTTGTGTCGTCCATGCTCAATGTAATTAATATGCCTAGGTATTTCAAGATATTCAATAAATTGATTTACTAATTTACAAGACTGCCTCGTAAATCCCATCATAGAAAATGCATCAACATACAGGAATCACTCACCACCGGCCACGCCCTATCCTTTGGTTCGCTACAGTAATAACATCCACTCACCACGTCTTAAAATTAATTATTATGGAGAGAGAGTGAACTAATAGAAGAAATTGAAAAAAAGAGCCTGATTTGTCTGCATTGTTGTAACAATGCAAACCCGGTTTGGCTGAAAAACAGGTTTTCGACGCCAACTTTTATCTTTGTTTTAACAGTTTCATTGTTACAACAATAGAGACGAATCTAAGATGACGTCAGAAACCGGTAAAAATGAAATCAACATGACTGTATCTGCAATTCTTAGAATAATTAGTTTCAGTCAATTAATTTTAATTAACTATAATTCAGTTATCGTATTTTTACCCAAAACAATAGTGTATAGAAAATTTCAGCTCAAATGAGAACCATAAAATGTGAGAAAAAAACCTTTTTAAGTTTTGACACAAGTCGCCGAAAGTGATGCCATCGTGGCTGTATTTGTAAGTTCTTTGAATAATTAGTTTTAATCAATTAATTTTATTAATTTTAATTAAATTATTGTATTGTTCATCAAAATAATCATGTATATTAAGTTTCCGCTCAATTGAGTGTTTTAAAATGTATTTTATTAACGATAATCAATTCCACCAAGATAAATAAATAAATAAGTGTGAGCTAATAGAAGGAATTGAAAAAATTAATTCCTTTTAAAGTATTTTTTTTTATCTAATGTCTCTTAATACTAGTTATTTTTTGTTGTAATCAGCAGGAGAGTTTATATCCTTACAGTAGAGTGGCTCCGGTAGCTTGGTGATAATGATCACAGATTCGTGGCTGTCGTGTTATGAGTGAGTGAGTGAGGGTTATATTAACGTTACATCTATAAAACTGCTCTTGGATCGTTGGTGACGAGCCTCGTAATTCTAGACCTACGCTAAGTGATGAGGATGACTTCTGAGTTGCTAACCTTCTCCTAACTTCCACACCACACCAACGGGAGGATGTTTTAGCCTCAAAAGATTTAACGTGCGTGCAACAGCCCACTCAACAGAGCGGGTCTTCAGCAGCACTAGACTCGAACTCATAACACTCCAGCCACGAGTTCGTGACCTCGACCATAAGGCTACCTGCGGCTCCGGCGTGTTATGAAATCGAAACTTTGGGCCAATGAAAACTCGCTGTGTAGAGGGTTGATGCACGTTGAATCTGTCGAGGCTTAATTCCTCCCGTTCGCATAGTGTGGAAGTTTGGAGAGGGTGATGCCGACTCAGGTGTTAGCCCTCATGTTGTTTTAAATTGTGACATTAAAACTCACTCACCCACATTTCTTATACTAGAATGATTGAACATCCTTTCTAATATTATAAACGTGAAAGCTTGTATGGATGTTTGGTACTCTTTCACTCAAAAACAACCGAATGGATTTTAATAAAACTTTACAATAATATAGATTATACATCAGAATAACACGCATGCTATAATTTATAAATATATTGTGTGAAATGTCCAAAATATAACGATAATTGTCAAGAAAGTAGGAAAAAATTCGGCCATCTGCTAAAAAGCCTGCTACAGCATATATCTATCTTTTATGTGTGAAGCAAAACTTTGCATTTTGTTTTATCTATGCCAGGTGCCAGGAGCTGCGAAAGCTTGAACAAGCGGAGTGCGAGGCTGATTACAATTTTAACAAAAAATAAATACAACAGAAAGTAATATTAACGTATTACACTTCCTGATATAAATTATTTATACTATTTTAAGCGTTCATTACACAAAATTTGTAACAATGTGCTACTTTTGATGAGCAGAGATCAGCTTAGAAAGGTGTTTTCAAATACCGACCCACAAGACAATTACAGGGAGTTATAGATAAAAAAAAAATCCTTTTTATCAGCTATTAGATCTACAGACTTAACATTTAACAAACAGGATTTTTTTTTGTTCAGCTAATATATGCAAAAAGTTTTTTGTTTTTGTTTAATTTGCCATTTACGTAAATTAACTCATTAAAAACTTCATTATCCTTCAAAATCTGTATTGTTTAATTTTTCAATTCACCGTGTGAAGAACGGGTATAACAGCTAGTTCTTGTATAATGGTTGAACATTCTGAAATTTGTTTGAACATTCAAACAAATATTTTGTTTCTTATACAAAATATTTTTCGTGACATATTGTCTCCCTTTTTTATTTGGATGATTGACTCACTTTTTTTTTTTATGCAAATTCGTAAATGCAACCTAAATTTAGTAGAGTCGATTATTTATTTTTTTTAAAAAACTAAATTTTTCCACACAGTTGCAACATAATTTTTGAGATACCGAAATATTTCAGTAATTGAAAATGAATGTAAGATATTTCTGTCGGATATCTACCAAAAATAAATGAAAACCTGTATAATTTTGAAAAATTCTCGAAAATAAAACTGGAAACAATAAATTATGTATTATTCTAAAACAATTTTTTACAACCATTTTTGAAATGTAATCGATCTTAAGCTAAAATTGTTTAATATTTATTGAAAGTATTGGATATGAAAACGATGTTGTAAGATAATGTGGAAATTAAAAATATGAAATGTCTATCAAAAGGATAAGTCAGGAATCCTGCTGTCGACCGTCATAAAATTTGATGGTATAACAGAAAATATACAATCTTTTAGTTAATATAACTAAATTTAAATTAATTTAAATCTGATGCAACTAGAATACAATGTATTTTAGAAATACAAAAAGTGCTATTTTTTGGTTTTTACTGAGTCTTCTGATATAATTTTGTTTAATTTTTGAAGCAATATGTTTTCTTCAAAAATTGCTATCTATATGTAATTTTTAAAATTTTTTTTATTTCGAAGCCTTACCTTTTAAATCTAATTGAAAGAATTTTTAAACTAATTTAAAAAAGAGATCAATCAGTTAGTTAAAATTTTTTGTTAAATTTGAAATTTAAAAGAAATTTCTTTCGAAGATTTACCGTAGATTTTTTTTATGATTTAGTTTACAAGAAATTTTTCTGCAAGTGAGGCAAAATTACTTAACTTACGCTGATTTCTTTTATTTTTTGCAATAAAATAGCATTTTAAAAATGTGTAACCAATCTTCAAATAATGATCTTGAATGCATATTTTTTGTACGTTATAGTTCATAATTATAACCTGAGAAATGTCAATGCTTGTGAGTATTGTTTATGCAGAAGGGAAAGTAATTGTGTTTGATAGGGTTATGCTTGTGAATTTTGCTCTTTCCAATAACTTTTAGAACCAACTCAATAAAACTTTATTATGGTGTTAGACAGAATTTTCAAATGGAATATAATTGTATTAATTCCATTACCTATTCATTGCCTTTTAATACAAAAACTAAACTTTCAACTCTAAGACTGAAGTGTTATGAGAACGAGTTTTGAACACATTTTTATGAATTATCTTGGTTACTTTTTTAGGTTTGCTTTTACAAGCTGTATGTAAAATAAGAAAAACTTAATGAAAACAAGTAATATAAAAAAATTAAGTCAATTCCTACTTAGGTCAACAAAGAAAAATTTAATTTTAGTTACTTTTTATATAAATAATTACAATTAATAAAAATATGTAAATACATATGATAAAATCACAATATTAAGTGGCAAAATAGAAAGCGATTTTCCTTCAAATTTTCCATTTTCCTTTCTATATAGGGTGTTGGACTATTATTTTTGTTTGTTACTAGTTACTATTTATTCTTTAATTAAATAGAATTAATGAATTAATACTTGAAAGAACTGTATTAACATCAAGTGTGATCCTCTACAAGTTAAAAAAATGTATATGAACTTAAATGGATGAGTAAAAAGTATTTTATTAACGACTGAAACACACACACACACCACACACACACACACACACACACACACACACACACACACACACACACACACACACACACACACACACACACACAACACACACAACAACACACACAACACACACACACACACACACACACACACACACACACACACACACACACACACACACACACACACACACACACACACACACACACACACACACACACACACCTTATGTAAATAAATATATATAAGGAGAGTATGCACTAATAGTAGGAATTGAAAAAGATGTATGAAATATAATTGCCACCTTCTGATATTAAATAATATGAAACATATTCCTTTGTCAACGAAATTGGTTTTTTATGAATTGAATATGATTTTCATTGTATTAGAAGAATATTTTTTAAAGGATTTAAGAAGAGCTTTTAACAAATCTCTGCTTATCATACTATCAACTCGAGGAAAATCTACTGTTGTGTATAAAAAAAGGCTTAATGTATCCAAAAGTTGTCAAGAAAGACTAGGAAAAGTTTAACATTTTTTCTGTAGCCACCATAAAATTATGGACGATGAAGTAAAGGAAAAAGTTTGAAAGTATATAGAGAGACCAGAGTAATGTTCGTTTCTCAAGTATTTTTGATTCTGTTTTCTTTGAAAATGTTGAACATTAGTCTCCTTTTTAAAAGCATATCACTTCTTCAATCGTTTTAGCTTCAATATACACCACATATCCTAGAAGATATCGGTTATCTCTGTACTTTTTTTCAGTAATTTTGGGAAATTGGGAAGGAAAAAAAGTTCTGTAAGAACTGTGTATGCATTACACCGCACTATGAATGTTAACATTTGATATGAAAGTTACACATTGCGCTTGAATTAAGATAAGAACGCATTTTTACAGCATTGCACGCATGCAGTCTTAGAAATATATTTTTACAATTGAATATATTTTTTTAGTTCTATTAAAAAAAAACAACTTATTTTCTGGGTTTTTCTTTCACTGTAGATTATAATAAATTTCGAACAGATTCATAAATAGTGCTTTTAAACAATTATCAATAAAATTCGCATACATTAAAAATAAAATTTAAAATTTTAGTATACGTTTTTAGTCTTTCTCTTCCACGTCACACATTTATTTTGTGGCCGTTAAAAAGTTGCAATTTTTTTAAAAATTGACTATAAAAAAGAAGTGGTATATTATTTACAGGACCAGAGTATTTAGGTCTTTATGAATAAATATATGCTTGTGAACATACAAACTTTACTATCCTGAATTGTAGCAATGACTGTTGTGGCCTAGTGGTCATTGTCACGAGATCGAGACTATGACCAGTAGGCGTGTCATGAGTTAGAATCCTCGTGTCAATAAAAACCCGTTGTGTAGAAGGCTGATGCACGTTAGACTGATTAAAATTGTTATAAAAACAACTAAGCTTTTATTGATCTATCAATTTACTATCAAGCAATATTATAAACCGGGGAAGCAGTCAAGTGTAATCGTTATTTGAAATTCCTAAGATAAATGATTATGCACTTAACTGCGTGTAATCCGATGTAACTGCATTCGTCAGGTCATTCCCGGCACAACTGGATATCCCAGACTAAAATTTCTTTTCAAGAACTCCATAGACTCCTAATTGTCACTCCGCTAATCTCACTTTAATAGCAGCCTAACGACTAACTCTTACAGTCGACTTACTATAGTTTAAATAGCACTCAAATTGGCATAAAATCTTCTCTCTACGCAAGGTGGTCTTAAACAATAGTTAAAGAAGTAATTTACCCCAAGAGGATTTGTGAAAGGGCGTGAATGGGAACCGCCATAGGAGTGACAGTTGACCGTGGTTAAAAATTACGTGATCCGTCACCAGTAATCTCGCGTTTCTTTATGGTGCGAAGTTAATAAATACCACCTTGCATGGTAGCAAATCGTAAAATATAGGAAGTCTTTTATTCAGGAGTATTTAATATCAGTTTTGTGTTTTGTTTTTACACAAATAACGTTGAAAAACGATTTGAATAGTTACTAAGACAATGTAGGTTAAAATCAAACCTAACTCTTGAATTGTTTTTGTTTTATATTAATCAATGTAATTCCCATTGTGATTAAAATAATGCAAGATGGATACTTTTCCCCTTAAGTCTCTGCGAATTTTGCTCTTGTGTTCACCATGTCTGGGAATTACTCTTTTAAACGAACATAAAATTGTTTTACACTACTGGCCATTAAAATTGCTACACCAAGAAGGCGTCATGCTACAGACGTGAAATTTAGATGACAGGAAGAAGGTGCTATGATATGCAGATGATTAGCTTTTCAACGCATTCAGACAAAACAGGCGCTGGTAGTGACACCTACAATGTGTTTAAATGAGGAAATTGTTCAGCCGGTTTCTCATACAAAAATTGAATTTGACGTTGTTGTCTAGTGAAAAGTTGTTGTGATGCCTCGTGTAAGAAGTAGAAATGCGTACCAGCACGTTTTGATTTCGATAAAGGTCGAATTGAAGCACACCGGGATTGTGGTTTATCGTATTGCAGTATTGCTGCTCGCGTCCTTCGAGATCCAACTGACTGTTAGCAGAATATGAAACCGATGGGCTCAGAACGATAATACGGAGCGCCGTGCTGGGTCTCAACTGCCCTCTATCACTAACAGTCGATAAGACCGGTATGTTACCCGCATGGCCGTAAGTGATAGTGCAGCCCCGTCACGAGCCCTCATCGACGACGTTTGCCGCAGCATGGGCTCTCAGCTCGGAGATCATGGTAGCGGCTACCCTTCACCGACAGGAACGTCCTCAATGGTGTGATCAACGATAAACCTGGATGCACAAATTTTATTTTTGTAGATCAGCGCTTCTCAAACTGTGGGGCGCGCCCCCCTTGGGGGGCATGATAACTCTACAAGGGGGGCGCGAGCATGGTGCAAAGTCAAAAACAAAATATTTTAAAAAATTACTAATTTACTGAATGTAAACAAACAAAATACATTCCGACATAATAAAAAATAAAATACACATTTACACTGATATATTACACTTATAAATGTATCAGTGCTACATAAAGTATTTTATAATTAATTTAACAATACTCATTTAAGAACCAGTTTGATAATTACCACTGACCCCATGGGAGTGTTATATATAAAATTACATACAAAAATTAGCACTTATCTTTATAATTTTTTTTGTACGATTTATAATTAATCCCTTAACTTCCGATTAAATGTTACGCAATTCACTTTCCACACACACAATGCTAACCATTTTCTACGCAGAAACGCATATGTGATGTATTGGGAGAGAAAGGAATAACGAAGCAAATAATCTGAAATAAATAAATCCTTCGCAAATATTGTCAAGGTCCTTTTATTGCATTCTAAAGCCTTCGGAATAATTTTATGGATAACAGTGCAGAGAAAAGATCGTACTTTGAAAAGACGTATATATACGTCCAGGAAGATTAACGCTTTGATTGAACGAGACGTTAATATACGCCGGTGGCACTTAAGAGGTTACGGTCGTATCGTAGCTTAGCGTCGAAGTATAGTATTATTGAATTCAATACATTGTTATTGTATATGGGGAGCGATGAAAATTAAGATTGTATATTGGGTCGCGAATATTGAAACTTTGAGAAGCACTGTTGTAGATGAATCCAGGTTCTCTTAACAACATCAAGATAGTCACATCCGTGTTTGGTGGCATCGTGGTGAATGCACATTGACAGCGAGCATTCGTCATCGGCATACTGGCCCATCACCTGGCGTGATGGTATGAGGTGCTATTGAATACACATCTCGATCATCTCTTGTTCGAATTGAAGGCACTTTAAACAGTAAACGTTACATTTACGTGACTCTACCCTTTTTAAGAGCCATGAGAAACCCTACATTTCAGCAGGATAATGCACGACCGCATGTTGCCAGTATTGCACGAACCTTTCTTGATACGAAAAATGTTCGGCTGTTGCCCTGGTCTGCACATTCACCAGATCTCTGGCCTATAGGAAAAACGTCTGGTGTATGGCTACCGAGTGACTGGTTCGTCACCATACTACGGTTGATGAGCTGTGGCATCGTGTTGTAGCTACATAGGCATCTGTACCTGTAAATACCATCCAATCTCTGTTCGACTCAATATCCAAGCGTATAAGTGCTGTTATTACTGCCAGAGGTGGTTATTTTTGGTACTGATTTCTCAGGATCTATGCACCAAAATTTCTTGAAAATTTAATCACTTGTTATTTCCAGTATAATACATTTGTCCAATAAATATCATTTTGTTATCATTTCTTCCTGGTGTAGCAATTTCAATGGCCAGTAGTGTAGTTTAATGTGACGTCATATGTAAGGAAATGAATGAACTGAAAACGCGTCATTTGTTTTCTTTGTGACTGATTTGAAATTAATCGCTTATTTTCATGTATTTTGCAATTAAGTTTTCAATTATATTATCAAAGATTTTTGTGTCCAAGAAATAACTCTTTCTACATAGTATCAGTATTATTCTGCCTCTGTTAATTAAATAAGACATATTTTTGGAATTTTTTCTATTTATTAATTAATTTTTCATAATTTACACTACTTTTTTCTTCTATTAACACAACAGCTCGGGTGGGCCAAAGCCTTCTCAAGAGCCCTCTTCCATTCCAACCTCCGCTTAGCAACAGTTTTCCAATTAGTTACTCTTAAAACGTTAAAATCGCCAGGCCTGGTAGTTCTAGTTCCCATAGATTTGTAATTGAAAACTCTGAACGTCAAGGATGAGGGTCCCAAATAACAGATGTGGCCCGCAAACCTTAAATGTCAAATTTTGATGAATTTCATGACATCTGCTTCTTTAAATAGCTTGTATAATTCATAATTATGTTATTGTCTCACAATCCGTTATTACATTTTACGATATTTAAATAAAATTTTTTAATTTTATGCTTCGGGTTTTGCAATTACTTTTCGGATAGATTGTATTGCTCTTTTGTTCAATATTCAACTCATGTTACTCTATTCTTAAAAAAACAACATTTAAAACAATGAAACTAGACTGACTAAATATTTTTTAAACAATCGCTAATTTTGCAACAATGAAAGAAATGGAATAATATAAAATTTCCCCTACAGACGCTTTTCTAATTTTTCTTATATTAAGCAGCTTTAAAATTTTCAGTCAGTTGTAGAAGAAATGGCCAAAATTGCTCTTCAGAAGAATAGTCCATAATGCTATCGAAAAAGAAGCTAAATCAGCTTGCTCTACACATATTACTAGAAGTTTTCACTAGATCCTTTTTAAGACAGATTGAATTAATAAGAAATTTAAAATGCCACTAAAAATAAAAAGTCAGAAATTTTCGTAGATGCCCGCGCAGGAAAGGATAAAAAGTCCGAAAGTTCGAAAAAGGCTTCAACTGAAGAATTAAAGGAATATGGATTTTCTTTGGGTCGTTTGTTGGGTGAAGGATCTTATTGTAAAGTCAGGTGAATATTTGTACATTCTTTTGTATAGCATCCCTTTTGAGATAATGCTATTTATAAACTAAGTTGGAACAACAACATATGTATCAGGGAATTCGAAAATTTGTATTGTTCTTAAGAGCAGTATAGAGCTATTGTTTTCAGGCATTAATTTTGTAAAAAAAATTCAAAAGTACCGATGATGTTTTAAAATTAAAACCAAGTGATTGACCCTTGTAATCATTATTTCAACGACATAACTAATAGTTTTTCATGGTACTATTTACAAAAAATGTATGTTAATAAATACTTTCATTTTGTGTTTTATGAATTCTTCTTTGAATTTTTCATATTTTATAATTATTTGGGCACATTGTTCATAAGCATTTTTCCTCTTCCATTGCTTTTGTAATTGCCTTGTGAAAAAAGTACCGTAAAATCCGGTGTATAACGCGCACACATACTTTCAAGCTGCCTTTTTTAATTTTTAGGTATATTCGCCGTATGACACTCACCCCCTTTTTTATGATGAAATTTGAAATGCTAGTATACAGTGCTCTTATTCGGGTTATTATCTCAGACTTTTGAAAAAATAGTATACTTTTAGAACTACAACTCTTTTAGTTCATAATCATGTCATTTCTTTTAAATGAACAATATTTCGATATGTATAGAAGTAAATATTTTTTTATGCTCATCTCTTTTGTTATTTTTAAAGCTATCGTTTTTATACCCGGAGTATAACACGCAACCCTAAATTTCTATCTTATTTTTTGTGTTAAAAGTGCGCGTTATACGCTGAATTTTACGGTAATTGGAAAAAGCGATAACTCGCATTATTTGATAGCCTACTCTCTCTCTCTGGCTCTTTATCCGTCACCTGGACTCAAGAAGGTTGCTATGTACAAAAACAGAAACTACGTAATTGATTCAGTTTCGAAAATAAATCAAAATATGTAATATGTAAATATGAAATATTTTCTTTGATATCACATTTAATATATATCTATTAACATTGGAAATTTATACCTTTTTTATACTATTATCATCAGTTTTGTGATTTAATAATTTATATAATTCTAAATCAAATATATATGTATGAATGAAAATTATAGAATGCATAGAAAAACATGAACGAATAAATAATGAAAACAAAGTACATTAACCACAATTAACATAATAAAAATCTAAAAGGAAGAAATGAAAAACAACTCAATAAAAGAAATTAAAAATAGAACCTAGCGAGTCAGAAAGCAATTTCGGATTTAGAACCGAATATAAGTGAGGTTAAACTAGTTGAAGGCGCCAACCTTCCCCTTTGCAATTCGGTCGGTAAAATCAAATAAAATATGTATATAAAAAATCCAATTTGTAAAAGAGTGTATTTAATAAAAACTCACAAAAATTATAAAGAAACCAATTCAATTCTGCAACCCATCATAAAATCCTAAAAAAAAGGAACCTTAAAAAAACTCTCTAAAAAAAGAATTCCTTAAAAAATAATTTTCTAAACATTCTATTGACGGCTTTTTCAAGAGATGAAATGAATCGAAAGCTATTATTTACTAAACATCCAAATTATATATAAACTTATCCTCTAAACCAGCATGCAAAAATAGATGCCAAAAGAGATGTCAATCAAACTTGGTAGGCTGTAATTTGGTTGGTTACGAATTATACCTAGCAATGTACTATAATACAGCAATTGATAATTTATTTAGTAATTTTTGAGCAACAGTCAAGTGACGAGAACGAGATTTAAGTTAACACACACACATCTCACTCTTTTTCATCCCACATCACATTACGCGTGTGCTCTGTTCCATTTATATGAAGATTTTCCCTTTTTTTTAGAAAATTTTTATTCAACGAAGTTACGGCCAGAAATTTGAGAGCAAAATTTCTTGGCACTTGCAGTCTTCAATGTAGCTAAGTTCAAATCAAGCAACAAATTTCCATCCTGTTTTCCACCACTGTTTGGTATTATGGGGCTGTTGTATGTATGTCAGAGGGATTTGGGCAGAAGTCTGCACATGATGTGGCGTGAAATTTAAGAAGACGGTGTGGCGGTATCTACATAAGCCAGTAACAGTCTACGGACATGGTTGACCACTTTTGTTAAGTGGTATGTTACGCGCTTACGAATCCATAAGTCGTGGCTTCTAATCCCCGCCATTGGTGACCTTTGGGTGGAAAAAGCAAACCCTTTTTGGTGTGCGGGGGCCCCTCTACCCCAAAAAAAGCAATCAAAAGTCGTAAACCCCCTTTAAAACAAACAAAACGTCGACTTTTGCGCAGCAAAAACAAAAATTTTGGCCATTTGACGCACCAGTAACAACTCACACGCTCACCATAACAACAAATATCTTTTTCGTTCACCGACTCACTGGTGGGGGGGTACCATGGGGGGATCTACATAAGCCAGTAACACCTCCCGGGGGATGATCACTTTTTTCTAGTGGATGTTACGTCTGAACATAAGTGGGGGTTCTAATCACCTACAATGGTATCAATTTATGTTTTGTATTCTTCACTTGACCTGTGTTTAAAATTATGAGATTCGACGCTATTATCCTTTTTAAAAGGAAAAAAGCAAAAAATTTCCCGGATAAAAAATAAAGGGAAAAAAGTTTTCCCCCTTAAAACCCCCCTTTTAAAATTTGTTTGATTGACGTTATTTTAATTTAAGGTACCCCGACTACGTTGGGAACCGTGATTTTGCAAAAAGCATATAAATGGATAATTTTTTTATGATATTTAGTGTCACTTAGATTGGGAAAAAATAAAAAAAGTTAAGAAAAAGTATTACAATAAAAATTTTTTTAAGTAAAAAAATTTTTTTAAAAAAATGAACATAGAATGACCCTTTTTCAAAACATTTTTTTTAAAAGATGCTTCTATCATAATAATATATTTGCCTTTTAAAGGGAAAATTCAAGAAATTTTTTGAAATATATAACTTAGAAGTGGGTTTATCCATGTTTTACGACAACAGAGGGGAGAAATTTTAAGCAAAAAACGCTGATAATTATTTCAATTGGTTGTAATCGTAGGGTTTATAGGCTCAAGAGCCAATTCTGGCTATACTGCGCCAAACATTTTGGGGGAAAAAAAACGGGTTTAAAAAACAAAAGAACATCAAAAATTAGAGAAAAAATTAAAAATTTAAAAAACAAAAAGGAACGAAAAATTTAAAGCATTACAAAAAAGTAAAACGGAACTTTGTTAATAATAATGAACAATACAATCCAATTAAAAATAAAGAAATTTAGAAAACTAATCGTGTATATTTAAAAAATGTTTATCTGTGGTCTAGATGGGAAAGGAAAGAAAAAAAAAATGAATAGAATCATAAGAAGGAGGGTCGAAAATAGAGAAGGATCACTAGGGTACCCCCCGGGTCGTGACACCCTTTTCACCAAAGACAGTAAACTCCTTGGGAAAAGGATAAGATCACTAGGGCAACTCGGGATTGTGTGACACTCGTACTCATCTAAGGAAGATGAGCCTCTTGAGGGGAGCCCTAGTGTTGCTTCAGTGTGTGTGAAGTAAATTAAAATCAAATCAAAGCAAAGTAACACAAGGTTTATAAACCACTGTTCGAAATCCCTAAGTTATTATTTAAAATGTCGTCATCGAACAAAAAATAATTTTTAAATAAACATGCATCTAATGTAACTAAAATTTTGCTTTATTGTAAAATGTGTTAATCCTCACTTTTTTTTACAGGGCCGCCGTTTATGAAGATAAAGAAGTAGCAGTAAAAGTTATAACGCGTGATAAATTATCACATGAGTTTTCAACTAAATTTCTGCCCCGTGAGATTGAAATACTTAGTAAAATACGTCATGAAAATATTGTCAAGGTTTACAAAATATTCAACTTTCCGAAGAGAGTATACATTTTTATGGAATTAATCAAAGACGATGTGCTAGCTTATGTTCGGGTAATTTGATATATCTATACTTAAAATCTCACATTAGTAAAGAGTCGGTATGATTTTTAAAATTTCGGAGAAACTAGAAATTTAAAAAAGAAATTGTTGTCAGAACGTTTTTAAAATAATTTTATAGAATTTTTCATAAAAGAGGATTGTTTCACTAAAAAGAATAATTTAATGATACATTTTGGGAGGTACTTATCATTATATTGTCGTCCAATGTCGTCTAAAAAAATGTCACCATGCGCTGTCATCGTAGCGTCAACAAGAATTTTGTGTTTGTAATGTGTGGGCAGTTTTCCTCTATTGTGCGTCATTTTGCGACATCAATTCATTTGACGAATTGGTTGACGGTATAATACATAAGTACCGTATTTTGATATAATATTTTTTTATATTTCATCGTAAAAGAAAAGTAATTTTTTTTGTTTTGCAATTTGATTAAGATAATTTAATTATTACACACTCGTATTTTAAGCATAGTTTTAAAATTATGTTGGTCCAAAGTTGTAACATTTTCATGAAATTTATATAAATAAAAATTCAATATACAATAATAAATACCTAGACAAAAATGCACTGCAGAATTATAAATAGGTGACAAAACTTGCTTTTTTTCTTATTTTACCAGAAATTTAATTCTTTATTTACTTTAAAGTTGTAATAATAAACGTACCAGAAAACATTCAGTGTAACGCAAATGATTATAATTTTCGGTTCTTAAGTATTCTGCCGTCAACCAAACTTTGCAAAATAAAAAGACTTCGCCAAATGCTGCATCGTTCATTGTTTCTAAACATGCTCGGGAATGGTTTTCCGTTATTAGCTCCATATTGCGGCTTTTTTGACTTGAAGAAGTTGATCGATGGTATAATACATTTGTACTAATTTTCACAATTGCTTCTATATTTTTTTCTGTTATACATGATGGTTCTCTCAATGCAATCTAAAAATATTGTTAGTAAAATTTGTATTTTTAATGAATGTCTTTAAGAAATACACGGTAAACATTATACTAAAATAACAATGCATTTATAAGACTATTTGTTTTAGAATTGCAGTTTTAAAGAGTTATAACAGAAATAAAATTTAACAAGACAAGCACAGAAATCAATATTCACATATGATGTACTACTTCGATTTGAAAAGTGTTCATCTGATACTTTTACACAGTGACCAAAACAAAAATCCCATTGGTGACTAATGAAATTTAAAATTAAAAAATAAAAGGAAATAGGTCTAAATGCACTTTCGAACCTTTTCTTCCAAAAATTTAAGACGCTTACTAAATTTCAAATTATGAAATATTCAAATAGTTGCAAAACAAATTACTTCCAATAGAAAAATGAATACACATTCAGCACTCTCCTCATAAGAATAGGACACGTGATTACAAATTTCTATGTAATCCTCATTTGTTCCTTTTCAGGCTCGAGGTCACTTAGCGGAGAAAGAAACGCGCCATTTTTTTGGTCAAATGGTTAATGCTCTTAAATATCTCCACGGTTTGAATATCGCACATAGAGATCTGAAATGTGAAAACATAATGATTGATGACAACCACAATATCAAGTTGATTGATTTCGGATTTTGTAGGAGTACAGGTACTTAAAATTTCAGAATATATTTATTTATTCTCTTTCTTTGTAAATATTTTTTATGTTTTTGGAAACCTCCCTTAAAAAAGTTTTTGGGTGAGTCCTAACAGTGGCGTAACATGCAACCCCTCATTGCGAGGGAGGCAGGATTCTAGGGGGCCCAAAAGCTTGAATGACACCTCCTATGCAATCCTTTGTGAGATCCTTGTGAGGCTTGGGGCCCAAAACCTGACTCTACAGGAGGGGACGGGGGGGGGGTGATATTCTTCGTTACGCAACTGGTCCTATAGCTTATTTTGAGGTAGAAATAATGGAAGATAATTTCATCATAAGTAGAAGGCAGAGTTTGGATTAAATGTGATAATTATATATGTATACTGAATATGAAAAATATTATCATTCATATTTGACTTTATAAAATCTGGAATAAAACAATTATGCTTCTCTACATAAATTCTTACAATCGGCACCAGTTCTCGATTTATGCACATTATGCTTTTCTCGTTTTTGTTACAACATTAATTTGTGAAATTTACTTTCTTGTAATATACAAAATATATTTATGCTTATGTTACGAGTGTTTATGTAAGTAAAAGAGAAAAAAAAACGAGTTTCTTGAGATATTTATTGTGTTAAGTACTCATTGCAAAACCATCAACACCCTTTATATTTATCATACTATTATGATCCCTACGAATTCAAAGGCCCATCACTTTTTTCTTCCAAAAATAGTTAAACAAAAATACTTAACATATACCTACAGGGGCGTAGCAACCGCCGTATCAGCCATATCAATGATATGGGGCCCCAAGTTTCAGGGGTCCCATAATGTGTCAACAAGAAGTCATAAAACGTTAAGGGACCCCAAGAAAGAGTCTTCAATGAATTTTGATACCGGGTCTACTGAGAGGTCTATCTACGCCAGTGTATACCTAGTCATGTCATGAGTTCAGATATAGTAATAAAGGAGTTATATAAAACTAAAAACTTTATAACCAAATTATTATTCCATCTCGCTGCTTTCCTTAAAGGACATTTAAGACTGTTTTAACTGGGATGCCGTTTTTGACACATATTTGTTTCCAATACTGATCATAATTTGTAGTGGAGTAGATTTCAATCCGGTCTGCTGGAAGGCCAAACTTTGATTTCTATTAAGTCAGCATATTTTAATTACCTTATGAGCATGTGTAGAGTCCAGTTGAAAAGACTTATCTTTTCCATTGAATAGGTTTACGCTCGAGGGCTTCACTATTCGTCTTATGATAGTGTTTTGACAAAACTTAACCCAAGGTTTTCTTTGCTTTCTGGCAGAAATGAATCTCTGAGACACCTTCATAGCTAACATCCCGCAAAATCAGAATGGAAACCGGATAATGAGCGCTCTGTAAGCATTTTCCTTCTCCTAAATTTCTTGGGCAATCTTTGAATATACATCGTCATTTTTGTGGTTGAAAAATATTCTTCCATGTCAAAGTTTCTCGTCGATAAACAGAATTCGTCTGTGGCCTTTATGAGAGTGCCACTCATGAAAACGGTAAATGCTTTTGTTTTCGTGTACCTCTAGCACTTTGATCATTTGTAAGAAAATGGCTAGTTATTTTTCGATAGCTTTCTGGTCTAAGATCTCCGATTTCTATGTGATACATTGGTTTTTTTTAAATGTTCATCTTTTTAGCAAGAAGGGTCTTCTTTCGACAAGGATTTTAACGAATTCTTACCCTGACTACTTTGACGAGAGTTTGTGTTCTCACCGAGTGTGGACGACCGCATCTGTTGTGGTCTGGAACGCTGTTGTTCTCAGAAAATTTGTTATTGGTTCAATAAATGAATAGCTTTTTGGTATCTAAATGTTTAAGATCCTTAAAAACCACTGACGAACTATTTTTTTGATGCAGGAAATATCTTTGCACACTTCTGTTCAAAGTGTTAAGAGTACCAGGACATGCTCGAAAGAGTAAAATGCCAAAATTAAAGCTCTTGGTTTATGAGACATATATCTTTAAAAGTTTCCAGTTGAGCTTAGATTTTTTGTGATCTTAATAAAAATATTTTAATCATTCTGTATAAAAAAAAATATTTAAATTGAAAATTTTTTTTTTTTCTTTAATTTAATTTGGGGCAAAATTTTTTTGAAATCTCATAACACAGGGCTTTTTGTTTAGGTACCATTTTTAAAAAAGTATCTCTTAAATTTTAAAAATAATTTTTTTTTAATGTCTAAAACAATAACAAAATATAGTGAACCTTTTTTTTTAGAAAATACTAAAATTTTCCCTTTTAAAAAAAATCAAAAAACCCTTTTTGAAATTTTGGGGGAAAATTTTTTATTTTTTCCCTTTTTTATACATAAAACTATTTTTTAAGAAACTATGTACAACTTCGACTAAAAAAAAAAGTTCATTATATGCATAGGTATCTTGTAGTATAAACACAATTTGGAACCATATAGTGCAATAGTTTTTTTTTTAAAGTTTTACCTAAAAGCAAAAAATTATACTTTGGACAAAAAGTGAAAAAACTAAACATTTGTAAGTATTTATTTACATTTTTGTCTCAATTACTTTTTTTCATATTTTAAGGTTATTTTATCAACGAACATGTAAGTGTTATATATTTTTAGATTCAGAATATGCACTATTTTTTAACAGTAAAAATTTTTTTTTGGAAAAAATTTTAAAAAAACTGGGGGACTTTTTTTTTATTATTAAAACTTTTTTAAATTTTTAAATTTTTTAAAAACTTTTTTTTTGGTGCAGATGCTTTCCAAATTTTTGTTTAAAACAACATGTTTAAAGAAAATTTAATCGAAAAATTTAAACTAATTTTTCAAAAAAGAGGAAATTTTTTTCAAAAAAGGGTTTTGATCAAACAATTTAAAATTTTTGAAATTAAAATTGATTTTTTTAAGTTTTTGAAGAAAAACAACTTTTTTCCCAAAAAAAGGCAATAACCCCCCAAATTACTTTAAAAAATTTAAATTTTTAACCCTTTTAAATATTGGTTTAAAATTTTTTTTTAAAAAAAACCCTTTTGAAAATGGGAAATTAAGAAATTTCTTTTTTATTTTGAAATTTTAAAGGGTATTCCTTTTAAAAGGCTTTTTCTTTTTTTAGAAAAACCTTTAAATTATAATTCTTTTTTTTAAATAAACGGGTATTTCGGAAAAAATTAGAATATTAAACTTTTTACTCATCTTTTTTTTCAATTCCTACAATTAAAAAAAAATCTCTATATATTTATTTGTTTTTTTAGTTTATTTATTTATTTATCTTGGTGGAATTTTCAATCGTTAATAAAATACTTTTTTAAAAACCTCAATTGAGCTGAAATTTTATATACATGATCATTTTTTGGGTGGCAATACAATAATTTAATTAAATTAAAAAAAAATTAATTATTAAAACCCAATTTTTTAAAGAATTACAAATAAAAGCCCCGTTGGTATCATTTTTTGGACTTGTGTCAAAACTTTGAAAAAAGGGTTTTTTTCCCCACGTTTTAAAACATTCCCTTTTAACTGAAATTTAATTAAAGATTGTTTTTTGATGACAATATGATCTTTAATGATATACCAACAAAAAAAAATTCCCCTTTAAAGTTGTGATTATGTCATATGTATATACATATTTATATTAATTGTAACAATTTAATAAAAAGCAGCTAAAATAAAGTTTTTCTTTGTTGATCTAAGTAGGAATTGATTTAATTTTTTTTATATTACTTGTTTACTTTTATTTTTGAGGCTGTCATTTTTATACCCGGCGTATAACGCGCACCTATAAATCTGGATTATATTTTTGGTGTTAAAGGTACGCGTTATACGCCGGATTTTACGTTATTTTAAATACTGTTTAAAACCGTTTTTCTTTTGCCAGTGGATGCTTTTGGTCGTAGGAAACTGAGTGAAACATTCTGTGGTAGTACAGCGTACGCTGCTCCTGAAGTGCTACAAGGTCTTGCTTATAATCCGATGATGTACGATGTTTGGAGCCTGGGATGTGTTCTGTATATCATGACAACAGGTATGATGCCTTTTGACGATAGCCATATCCGAAAAATGGTCACAAACCAACTCAAGAGGCATATAAAATTTCCGAGCAACTTCCAAATATCTCATCATTTAAAGGTAAGAATAAAACTGAAGCTCAACATTTGATGCTCCTTTAGTAAAAAACGACACACATATTCAGTTGCTCTGCTAATTTTTTAATTGTTAATTTATTTACAAGATGTGTGAATGCATAAGACGCGTATTATTGGACTTTGGCGAAAATTAGAACGGTTTTAGTGAATTTTTTTCAACTTATCTATTGAAATGCAATAGATTGTGTATGTATTATGTACACAAGTTATTTATTATATTTACTAAAAATATATCTCTTTAAAACCGAGCTCGCAGATTGTGGGTTAATACTTAAATTTAAGACCCAAAAAATTTTTTATTTTAAATGTTACATTTTCTGTTTTTAAAGACAATACCAGGGGGGGAAACCCTTTTATGGATCAATGTGCCTTTTTTTCAAAAAGAAGGTTTAATGGGGTATAGACGCCGTCAAATTTTTATTTTGTGAAAATTGGGAAAATAAAAAAATAAATACTAACAACAAAAACCTTTATTCACTACGCAAAATACCTTTTGTGACTGTATATTTTAAATTTTTTAGTTATACGAAATTTCAAATTAAAGTAAACATTAGTGTGATTTCTGTTGCTGAAATTTGGGATGACAAATAAATTATATTAGGATTGTAGCATGTTACTTTTAGTAGAATGCATGTTGAATTGGAGTATTTGTGTGTGTGTCAAACGGTTTTAAACAATTAATCATTTTTAATGTGGTTCACTTTTTTGACAAGAGGATTTGTGATTTGTTTCAAAATGCCGTTTTACAGACAATGTTCAGCATACCACTATTCCAGAACATAAAAAACTTATTAATGTCATATTTCTAGATTCCCCAAATTTGAAATTCTCTGTTACACTTACTATCTTGCACTTTTTGTTCTTTTGCTGAACTACAGCCAAGTTAAGTAACAGTTAAATATCGTAATATAACACAAATAAACTTTAAAATAAAGTTGTGTCAATGAAATTAACTATATTATGCGTAGACAAACTTTGCATCATAAGCAATTGTGGTACACGAAGTAATTAAGGCAAGACAATAATGAACGAGTGTGCTCCCCACCTCCCCGCGAACGATCACTTGTGATTTTTTGTAATACTTCATAGTGAACTTTGTTATTTTGAAATAAAATGTAAATCATTTTAATCGTTGGCGTGCCCAAAATATTCTGTCACGTGCCATCAATGGCACGTGTGCCACGGGTTCGCCATCCCTGGGACTATACTGAGACACAATGACACTGGAAAAAATAACACAAAAAGTTTTGCAACCACCCTGGAACGTGGAGTGTTCAAGCATGAACGTGTGTGTGTGGGCTGGGTCTTAAAGGAATATAAACTCTCTCTTAAAACGTAATTTAGATTTTAAAACGACTGCTAATAGCGTGAAAAACGCTTGGAGTGGAACACGGGATTTAAACTGTTTAAATTTTTAATTTTTTGTGAATCTTCATAAAATGCTGCATGAAAATTCTATGATACATGTGTGCATAGAATATAGTTTGATTTAAAAATTATCTGTAACTTTTTGCATGCAATATTTTTTGTTCCTTTATCATACGTATAAAAACGTATTTATTGAAATTACTCCTCATTATTTTAAACTAAAATGATGCTTTTAGCAAATTTCTACTGATATTAAAACGTATAAATAGATAACCTCATACATGAAATTTGAAATTAAATCATTCGCAAAAAAATAAAACCAAAGGTTTCAGACTGTCACTTCTTTTTGAGAAAAAAAAATAAGCTCAAATATTCTTTTAGTTGTGAACTTTTTAATAATTTTCTACATAAACACAAAAAGTTCCATGTGAAGATTTCTTTATCATACCTAAAAATGTAGTATGTAACTTTTCAAACAATTTTAATGTTTTTCAAACAAAATTTTAGTTGTGAGGAATAGTTTTAAATTTCAAAAATGAAAACAAAAATAATGAAAAATGAAATAAAAATGATTGAGATAAGTAGATATATTAAAAAGAAAAAATGCATTGAAAATTATTAAGTCTGGTAACACAAAACAAATCTTGGAAAAATAAAAAATGGCATGATTGGAGTAATTATTTTTTAATGATGAAGGGCTGTTTATCCTTCTTTTTTCAGTCAAAAAAGTATTTTGCTTAAATTACGCTTATTTTGTATCTGGTGTCTCTTTGAGAAGATGTGCATTAATTATTTGCTCTAGAACAGCAATTTATTATTCGAAAGCAGTGATAGAAATGTTGTTTGATAGTTTTTTATTCTTAATAGCCACAAAATTATATTTCAAGCACTAAAATGAAACCTGATGCTTCATTTATTGGATAGGAATGAAAATGCATTTAAATAAACAAGCTACATTGCAATTACGTTTTGGAAAAATAGTACAGTAATTCTGAAAGAATAAAAACATTGTTTACATTTTCTTTAATTGTGCTAATTATAGGATATTAATATCATGAAACATTCAAAAAATAATGAATGAATTCAATGAAGAAAAATTAGAATAGAATTGATTTGAATGACAATAATAAATTCAATAATTGAAGGATAAAATAGTTTAAAATATTTAAAAGTAAAGAATATCAAAGCACCCAAATTGCAGTTGGAAAAAAGAAAACTTTGGAAATTAAAATAAAACTCAGTTACGATAATTTACTAGATCATTAGAAAATTTACATTTGTTAAAAAAGATAAAACGATATTATGCTAATCTAGAAAATAATTGAATTTCTTTTTGTCTGCTCCAGCTAAATATAACAACCTAATAACATTGTATTGTAAGGTTATCATATTGATGCTTTCACCTCACGCTTTTTGTCAAAACAATTTTAACTTAAAGTACCAAATTAATAATTTTGCAATTCATCTTATCTGGAATAAATATAATTTAGAGCACTGACTAAAAACGAATTTTTTATTCATCATCAATGGCATGATAGCGATGTACACCGATTTTCTTAGCTTCATATTTGTAACCAAGTAATTTCTTGATAGAAAAATATTTCATTATAGGTTAATGGTTTTACATTTAACGTTAACGAGCAGGACTTCCAACTCAAAAGCCATTTGTAGGAAGGAAAATTTTTTAGTAATGGAAAACGCTGTGTGGTTATATTACTTATATACAAATATAAATTTAAATATAAATAGTATTTCTTGTAAAGATCTGGTTCCAAGCCCCTAATTCATGTAAAAGGTGAGAGAGATGGATAGGTTCTAACCAGTTACCACTATCAAAGCGACTAAAACCTATACTTTGACCCCCTAGAGGGAAATAAGTTTTTTCTCTCCTTTTGCTGTAAGTACATGTTAGAAAAACCCATTCCAATGACGTAGAAGGTTTTATATCTTTGGCCATGGTACGATATTGAAAGCACCCTAAAGAGCGATGATTCTGATATGGATCCCAGTGTTGGAAAGTTTCAAATGGCCAACTCTACATCTATAAGCTTGTCGGCAAAGTAAATCATATGTATGTTTTTGAATGGCGGCATCAAAATATCACATATTAGGCCATAATACCCAAGGAACTAACATCTGAAGTATATTAAAGTACAGGAGGGAGATCGAGGTTTCCCTGTTATTTACGGATTTTCCTATGTCTTACTTTATAGTATAAGAGACAAGATATAAAAAATATTTTGTAGAATAAAAAGAAGATAGAGAGAGAGGGTAAAAGAGAAGAGAGAGAGAGAGAGAGAAAGAGAGAGAACATGTGATATTCTCTAAGATAGTGCTATTCAGGATGTGGTATTTTCATCTGGGCATATGTTTCTATTTAAAAAAAGTGTTTTCAGTATGATTCCTATTCTGTATCATTAATGGAAAACAGTCTTAAAGGATGCAGTTACTTAAAATACGAGGTAAGACGCACACACACACACACACAACGAGACTGGTCCAATAAATCATTATACTTGTACTTACAGAATCGGTTCTTTGTGACATTATCACCTTCAAAGTAGTTCCCTTCAGCATCCACCCACTTCTGCTTTCGGTGCTGCCATTGCTGGTAACAGATCTGGAAAGAGGATTTGGAAGTCCCTTTAAGATATTTTCCGCTTTTGCCCGAACCTCTTCAACTGAGGTAAAATGGGTTCCCTTTCAGCAAGATTTAACTGTACGAAATAAAAAAAAAGTCGCATGGGGCCAAATCAAGTGAATAAGAAGGATGCTCCATCACAGCTGGTCAGGTTTGATAGATAGGGCTATGTGAGGGGATGCATTGTTTTGGTGCAACAGCCATCCATCACTTCCCAATTCTGGCCTTTTTACCCTAATTTTTTCACGAAGTCTGTTTAGTACTTCAATGTAGTAGTGTTGATTAATAGTCTGACTACTGATGTAAGTGGTAACCCACTCATATCACGAATTTTGACTATGTTTTGGTCTGTAATCGCTGATCTTGGGTGCCCAGCAGGTTCATCACCTTCACACTAATCTTACCCCCAGAAAACCTATTATACCATTCAAACACAGGTGCACTAGACAAAGTTTCATCTCCATAAGCCTCGGTTAGTATTTGAAATGTTTTCGTGGCTAATTTCTTAAGTTTCACAAGAAACTTGATGTTGATTCGACATTTTTACAGCAGAAATCAGTGTTCACTCAGTGATGCAGTACTCCCAATTGAAAAAAGGCAAAACTGGCCACATGGATAGAGGAAAGGTGCGTGGAATGACATCACCAAAACAAAAGTTGCCAACTCCACTCTTTTTTCAAGCTCCACACTTAGTCCCCTTTTTTTGTGTGTCACACCTTGTATACCAGGAGTCTCTACAAAAGAAATGAAACCAATAAATTAACTGTATTAACCCTTTATCTACCGCATTATGATTTACTGCAGTTTTTTTCGTGCAATACTTCTTTTTGAATAACTGCATTGAAAATTAAGGGATATACATAAAGAAAATACTCAACTTTCGGAAATTTAATTCGTTAGAACTAATTAATTAATTAAAGATATTCAATTATAAAATTAATTATATACACTGTTTACTTAAAATAATAGTAAAATTTTTTTTTTCCCAAGGTCTTCCTTAACATCAAAAAAATAAGACACTTAAATTTGACTTAACTATTTGTTCGGGACAAAAATGATAATCTTCGCAATCCGCTGAAAACGCAGTCAGCTGAAAACGAATTTCTCTATAAACTATTCCTTCTCTAAAATACTTATCATAAAACCCGTGCTGCCATTATTTTGAAGAATGGATTTAAAAGAATTTTTCCTCTAAGTATCGCAAGTATTCGTAAAATGGTTATTCTATGTATTTTAAAAAGTGATTTGTATTTAAAAATATTTAAAAGATAAAGGGCTGTGACCAAAAAAAAAGGGGAAAAAATTTTTTTTTTAATAAAAGCGCAAATTGAGACGGCATTATTTCAATAAGATTCTTCATGGTTTCCATTATTGTTGTCAAGATTTACAGCAATTTCACGCATCAATTGGATCTATAACGAAAGAGGTAAAACACTCCTTAAACATCCCAAAGATTTTGAATTAGGTTCAGATACGGGCTTTATGTGGTGATCAATTCATGAGGGAAAACGAGTCCGTGTTCCTTGAACCAATTATAAATGATTAGAGCTGAGTAGATATTGTTACTGACGTTTTGGGGAATATGTTAATTCAATCGATGGAGATATCCATGGATGAGATGACCTGGTCATTACGCACGTTTGAGTTTTCCAGTGATTTCATCGCATCATATTGTTGATCATGGACCAGACCCATTGAAACAACTCTAGATCATAATACTGGTTCCATTTGTCTGCTTAGTGGGCACTATGCATGAAAGGGCCTATCGCTTCATGAGGTTCCTTTTTTATCATAATAGAATAACCAGGGGTGTCCAACACGCGGCCCGCCGACTATTTTTAAAAATTTTTTAAATATCAGGTTTTTTAAAGTTTTTTCATTTTGAAATTTATTTAAGAGTAAATTTATATATATATATATATATATATAAATATTAACAGGCAAATACATTGTAAATTTATATATATATATATATAAATCTACAATGTATTTTCCTGTTCTTGTTTTAAAATAAATCCTTTTTGATAACAGAAAGCCCTTTTAGATTTAAATAGATTTATATTTTATCAAACGTTAGCTTGATTTTACTTAATAAATTACTTTTTTTTAAATAAATTTCGAATTGCATTATGCATATCCTTTACTATGGATGGTATGGTGGTATGCGACTTTCATTTCTTCTCTTTTTCTGTTTGGAATGTCCAAAAAGCAAGAGGCAGTCAGAGATGTTTTTTAAAGTTTAAAAAAATTATCCAGGACGGTTAAGATAAAAGGCAATGTATACTTAATCGTTTGAGAATGAGAGCACAGTCAAATTTCAACAATGAGTAACGAAAGATCAATTCAAAAGGAACTCCGTAATTTTCAAGAAAATGGATATTTTAAACATTATTTGATCATTTCATTAGTATATTATATAAACATTTTAATATTATCTATGTCTGTATACATGAAAAATAATGAAAGCAATAATAATAATTCATTTTGTTTTAAATTTTCACTCCAATAAATGTTTTTTTGTTTCCAAATCTGATATAAAGGTACATATTTTTATGTGCGGCCCGCGAGGTTGTAATGTTTTTCCGAAGTGGCCGCAAGGTCATTTGGATTGAACACCCCTGAATAGGCTGAATCAACTCATCACATCACATGGCATTTCTTCCCTATTAAACAATCCAATCTATAGGTTGTTTGTCAAGTTGAAGCCTTTTTTTCCGTTAATTGCTCATGTGGTCCGCAACGATCATTCTTGCAGCCCGTCCGAACCTTGGGTCAGTTTTGAAAATAAACACTGGAAAAAAATTTCTCCCGAAAAAGGAAAAATAATAGTAGAGAAGAGATTGTTAAGTGTCCCGGAGGAAAGCATTAAACTTTTCTTGTTTTATAAAATTGTTTATTATAACGTATTATTCGAAACAAACCTATGTTTCTATGAATATTGATTTTTTTGGTGGCCCACCAAATTAAACCTTGTTTGCTTGGCTCAAGTTAGCTTTTGAGTTTCACACTCTTGCTCTACAACAATTAATCTCTGAAAGTTTTCGTCATATCTTTGTGTTAAATACCCATTTGTTAATTGTTAATGATTGATTGAATATTAAGTCGACTGCTCAGTTAACGAGGCTTTTCGAAACAAACCTATGGTCACTATGAATATTGATTCTTTTGGCGCCCAAAACCTTGTTTGCTTGCTCAAGTTACACTTTTTAGTTACTGTGCTCGCTATGACAACAAGTCACTCTCCTAAATTTCAGTCTACCGTCGTGGCCATGTTAATTGTTGAACATTACCGTGAGTTAAGCAGTTGATTTTTTGTTGATTTTTTTTCTTTTCCACTCCCTTGAGAGATCTTCGTTCCAAGAATTTCAGGCTACCAAATACCTTTTTCAAAAACAACTCTTTGGAGACAGTAACAGTAAACATAATTTATGTTATATTTAGATTATATTGTTAAATTATTTCTGAAAGAGTAAACATCAGTTTGATAAGACATTATTTTCAAAATTTTTACAAAATGTTAAAATTTTTAAATTATTTTAAATGATTTGTGTTTTAGATTATATATATTGGAAACAAAAGTTAGTATGAAATTAAAAATCTGCTTCCTTGTTGAATTTTAATAATTCCTTTTATAGCTAAACCTGGAAAAACACAATTTAATAAAATATTAACTTTAAGATTAAAAAAAATAACTAAGAGCTGTTAGGGATAAATCCATACTAACTTTTATAGAACATATATTTGGTAGTTTCTACAAAAAATTTCGAGATTGTATCTTGAACAGAAAAAATCCTCAAGGATTACGAAACACATTTCCAAAATTAAAACTCTTAGAAAAACACATTTAAATTTTGTAAGGGCATAAAACAAAAACTAATAAAGCTTTAATTTCTTACTATGTTATTTTCCAACTTATGTTCTATATCAAAACACTACTTTAATTAATTATGACTGAAAACATTTTTTTAAAATTTAAAGTATGCTTTTGGTATGTTATTGGTAGCATTTGTTACGACGACGGATAATTCAGCTATATTTTAATCGCATATTTTCACAAAAGTTTTAAATACAAAATATTTATATACCAAAATAATAATGATTCAAACTTAAGTATAGAAATCCCCCGTTTGTTAATAATATCTAATTTTTTTCTCAGTTTTAAATCGAGGCAGTTTAGAAAGTTTAAGTTTTTGTTGCGTGACTTTAAAATAGTTTAATATAGAACTACAACATATTTACTATGATGTAATTGGTACATCATGGAAATAATTCAGTTCTTTCTATAATATTTGTATTCAAAACATTTGAATCCTGAAGTGGAATTGTAATATCTGATGAAGGCTGGATTTTAGATTTATCATTTTCTGTCATATTACCATCTCTTCGAAATATTTTTTTCATAGCAACTTAGAAAAAATTAATGAAAAAAAAAAAAAGCTTCTAAGTTGTATAAACTATGCGAAGAATAAATATTGGTCTTGAAATCAAACTGAATTAAGTATCTATGAGAGAATTAAAAAAACTTTAAACATAAGCAAACAGAAATGAATTTAGTAATGAAATTGCCTTTAATAGCCGTTTCACACGAAAAAAAAGGATTGTGCTAAAAAATATTTTAAATAATTCGATTTAGAAATGCAAAAGTGCTTTAAAATGAAACCAAACTTAAAATCTAGACTCAGATAACTTCAAATATCTTAAAAACGAATTGGTTTTCAGATCTGAAATTTTGGGGTAAGCTTTCTAAATATATGGGCTATAAGAAAATGCACAAAATTGAATCGATATTTTGTTATTTTTAGGTTACTTTAAGGTATCCAACTGGGTTCGGAGACTATTTTTTAAAATATGACTTAAATAATTATTTAATTGTTATTTTTTAAGTATGTTGCAAAACTATAAAAACACAGCTAAAAGAGTTTTTGAAAAATTGTTTTTCAAAATATTGAGATATTTTGAATATATATTCACTCTTTTGCTAACAATTCTATAAGAAAATATATTACAAAAATGCATAAAAATTTTGCAGGAATACAATTTTTTGATGTTTAACTATGCTGTATACTAAAAAAAAGTGGAGTTTTACAATAAAATCATGGAATACAGGTGTTCTACATAAAAACCAGGATGATTTTTTTAAAAAAAATTTTCATATAAAATTACATTAAAAATAACTGAATTGAAAAATTTCCCCAGCTTTTAACACATTACATTCATTATAATACAAAGGACAAACTCAAATAATTTCATAAGATAATTTAAATTACTTTAAGAGATATCACTGTTACCATGAACCATTTTTTTTTTATGTACTAAAATAACATTCTTCAGAAAATGTAAAATAAAGTTTAGATTTGCAATAAAACTTTTTAAAGATTTAGGAAAGTATTAAAATTCTCCAGATTCGTACGTGATGCCTTTTTAAACCTCATCTTCGAATTTTTACATTTTTGAAGGGCCTTTTTATTTTTACGAGACAGTTTCTTATCTGGTTTAGAATGCCTCGTTGAATCAGCAATTCTCATATTGTCGAGGTACCAAAAATATCCCTTTATTTTAGGCCCTAATTCTATTCCTGATTGTCCAAGGAAGTCATTTTGACTGCATTTTAATTTCAATTAGAAAAACAATTACATATATAATGCACAATTTCTTAGACTTTTTTAGAATATATTTTTTTCCAAGAGAAGTAAATTTTTTTTTATTGTTAATATTTACTAATAACTTGTTATATGACTGTAAATAATATAAAAAACATTAAAAGTTAACTTTAAACAAATTTCTTTACACATTAATCATTCTTTCACAATGCAGTCGTTTTGACTGCTTTTGGACAATATAGGTATATACTGAAATTCAGTCTTTCTGGTGTTAAATCAAAACAAACATTGCAATCAGTTAACTGTTGCCTATTTGGAAGCGAAATATACATTTTTAAACATTTATAAAGTTAAATAAAGTTTACTAAACAGGAAAATAATTCTCATTAAAGTATTTTAAATACATGAAAATTGTATTTTACGGGTGTAAATCAACCAACCGAAAACTCACACTTACGGTTTTGATTTGGGCTTACTACCTTAAACAAAAATAGGTGTAACCTTTTTTCTAATTGACTCAGAGTTAAAAGTAAGATATTTTTAGAAATCCTGCAAAACAAGCTAAAAAAATGGATTAAAAATAACTTTCGACTTTCTGATGAAAAGGAGGGTTTTAAACCAGTCGAATACCTTAACAGTCTAATCGACAACATCTACACCAAGATGTTGACAGTTCACCATAATCCTTCCAGGTTTTAATAATGCCGTGGGCACAGCTCAATCCCATTCCATTTATTTCAGATTGTAGCTTTAATAATTTTCTTTGACTAATTGAGGCTAGTAATTTGGCCCTTTTTAAATGCAGAAACACTTCTTCCGCGACTGCGTAGAGTAACTTCACACATACTTGTTATGGCTATGATTCATTGTACAGTCCAGCTCTAGACCAGATGGGATGTTCTTTAAGGTCAAAGAGGATAGACATTGCGTAAGTAAATATATGCGCAAAATATTGGGCATAGACCAAAATGGCAGAAAAGAAGTCCTGGGCTTTTATTTGGAAGAAAGTGAAGGAGCTAACTTTTGGTTGGGAGTGCTAAATAACCTCAAAGGAAGAAGAGTAGAAGATATTCTGATTGAGCTACATGCTTCCATGCGGAAGCAATTGCCGTGGAAGAAATGCGATTCTTAAACTTTCGATCATTACGGCCTCCCTTTATGTATCAGCCTGATATTGCAGACTCCCAAGATTTTAAAAACCCCTCTTCCTGACGCCCCAACATGGTTGGGACTGTTGGATGCAATCGTTAATGTATTGGCGTGCTATAAAACCCCTTTTTTAATCTTAAAAACAATTTTTTTGCTGTTTTTTTAAAAAATATTATTTGTAATGACTATGTAGTTGTAAACAATAAAAATTAATATCCTTAATTGAAATACGTGTTCTAGTAGAACTTTTTCATTGGGGGTAATTTAGTGATCGAGTTTAGGATGGCACATCTGTCAATTTTTCCATGAGGTCTTTCAGAATCTATAAAAAAAAGGAACATTAAATGAGAGACCTTCGTGAACCCCCTAGAAAAGCATTGGGGACACCCGAGGGTCCGCGAACCACAGTTTAAGAACCGCTGCTCAAGATTATTCAAAGGGTAAAATAACTGCAACAGCATATAAATCTCTGTACTACCAAGCCAATTAAAGGCTCTTAAATCCCCCAGAAACTTTTTTGTTCAAGTAGTGTATAGAAAAAATTTTCTACATCGTTTGACATTATTAAAAGTTTTATTCTTCAGCTGTTTTTCCCCTTGATTAATATAGTTTAATTCATAGTTATATCAATTTAGAGGCTTAAGTGGGAAATAAGTGGGCTTACTATACCAAGTCTTACTATACCACAATAATATCGAAATAATGGAGTCATTGCAGTGGAAAAAGAATGTAAAAATTAAATGACTCTATTTCTGAAAAAAATTTCATCATTAAGTAATTTTTTAAGCAATATTTTTTTATTTTCCGAAGTACTTGAGCAGAATTTCAAGACTTCTATATTTAAAAAATCAATCATCAATACTTATGCATCTATATGGAGACTCAGTATCAGCTAATTTTAATTTTATAAATTTCTAGTCTCTAAAGAAAAAAAAAAGTCATGATTTAAAATAGGAATAATCTTTTTTTTTTTTGACGTACAAATCGCTTGTCTATTAAAGTCAAATTTTCGTTTAATTTCTTATTAATAATACTAAATTTAAAATAAGACTAGAAATCACATTTTCGTTTCAACACAGAGGTTTTCTCAAATAAAGAACTAAAGAGCAGTGAATAAAATAAAACAAAAAAATCAATGGGACTTCAAGTAAATTAAAAAAAAATAGCCAGTAAGAATACATTTTTAAAAATAATTAAGTCTTGAGTTAAAAGAACTTAGTAAAAGTTGCCTCGAGTCAATACAAATTACATATATACATTCCATTTTAAGCGTAGTGCTCTTATATATTCCGAGAAGAATAGGTACTTTTGATTAATACTCTTTTTATTTTTCTATTCTGCTTGAAATATACTTCTAGTTGTGTGTGATGTCATTGAAATGTGAAAGCTATTTTTGAAGTAAAATATATTATACGTGTCGTTAAGGTAAAGAAATATTCGAGTTAAAAAGTGCATTTTTGATATTTTTACTTTATTTTTCACAGAAAATATATAAATTCGTATTAAAAGTATTTGTGGGAACTTGAATTTATATATAAAACGTTGTGAGTTATGTGCATCTTTCTTATTTTCACATTGTATTTTAAACAGACTCAAAATAAAATTTTTACATGCTTTTAGTATAATATTTCACCTGGAAGGACTTCGAATTGAAAAGAACCTTTTCTTAAGTGCGGGAGATAAACCCTCTTTCGCAAAAGAAAGAAATTGGCTCTCGTCGACATTTTTATTTAAAATTCAAAATAAAGTAATTTTTTTAATTTAAAAAACAAACAAATAAAAGCATTGCTGGTAAACAACGTACATGAAATACAGTATTTGACTAATGTTGTTCCGACAAAGTTTGCGTCAATCTGATTCAATAAAGCATGTACTGCGTTTTCAGAATATTTGAGTCAACATGGAATTACTATTTATCGAGGAAAAAGTCAATTAATATGTACCTATAATTAGAATATAAATTCACAGACAAGAGTATACTTTTAAATATTTAGCAGAAGTCCATTTTGGAAAATTTCTAAATGTTTATCATTGTCTCTTTAGCATTTACACAATATGTGGAATATTGGTTCATTTTTCGTACGAAATATTTAAAGTAAAGTTTGAGTGCTCTCATCAAAAGGCATGTTTCCAGTCACCATAATGTACAGGATGCATTCTTAACTCCAAATAATTACTCCAATTACTATAAATCTCTAATTTTAATGCTTTTATTTTATTCCGAGTCCTAGAATGTTAAGGGGACTTGGTACCTCAAAAAAGACCAACCTATCGTTTTTTTTATATTTTTATTTATTCTTATTATTTGTATTATTATCTTTCGATTGGTATACCATTTGTGCAAGTTGGAAAGTTAGAAGTTGAAGAAAACTTCATTTGAAAACAAATTAGGCAATTCGGCCACTCCTCCTTTTTAGAAAAAAAAAAGCTTAAAAAAAGTGTTCTGATAGAAAAATCTATTTTATAAAGAGAAATAATAACTATAAAAAAAGAATGTGTAATATATAAAGCAGAATATTTTCGAGGCAATACAATAAAGTAATTTTTCTTTGTGAAATGTGTGCATGTAAAATTTTGGAATTAAGGCATTTTATATAAATAATTTAATAATTTCAGTTCTTATTCCTGATATGTTTTTCATTCAAATGTAATACTTCAATATTATGTGAAGAAAAAAACTTAAACTTTCTGTCGTGACCGAAAAAAAAAATTTTTTTTACATTTTTCTTCAATTTTCTTGTGCAATTAATACCTTCTTAAAATTGATCCTTTATAAAAATGTATGGGTTGAAAAAATGCGAAAATGCAATTATTTTCAAAACAAATATATAACTAATATCTTAAAGTTGTATTTTAAGTTTATTTAAGCTTATTATAATTTTTTTTCAGAATTAGAAACTTTAAAGTGGTTTTTCTCAGTTTATGTTTTTCGAAACATTAGTGCATTCAAAATGCTACTCCTTCCAAAACTATTTACCAATCACTTCCATTTTTTGTTGTTGTGTGCTGCATATAAAGCATGTAAAAATTAGGGATCCATTTTGCTGTAAACTGAATACTTTTTTTTAAAAAAAATTAAAATGTAAGAGATAATGGCTTTTTCGTTGATTTTTAGCATGTATATCAGCATTTTAATTTTTTTCTCAAAAACGAATTAAGTTATTGTAAAATCGAGCCCTAAAGTTGTTTATAACATCCATAAAAATATTACAAAAAAATTTCAGGTTAAAAAATTTATAATTACAAAAAGAGTAGGATTTTAAAATTTTCGAAATTTTCTTCAAAAAATTTTAATTTTTAAAATTGTGTGAATAATATGTAAAAAATTTCATCTCGTATCATTTTCTGGAATAGAAACACTATATAAAATGATAACATATAATTTTTAAATACATAAGGAAAGAAAGTAGCTCAAAGGGTACCCTTATAAAAGGTTTCAAGTGAATAATATATTAACGAATAAGTGGTAATGAATATATAGAAAAAAACATTGAGGCATATCATCGGATTTGAGTATACTCTGCCGTTAGCGGGTTCGGGAAATCTGAAATAAAATTAATACACTATTATAATAATAAAAAATAATCTCTATCAAAGGGAAAAAACGGAAATGAAGCAGTCGCTTACATTTTCATGAGATTAGAAAATTAAAATATAAATCTAAGATATTTCAAGAAAAAAGAAGGTATGGTACGACGAGAGCCCATTCAATTATATGTGAACTCTTCCCCGTAATTGACAATTTTAAATGCTCTTCACAATAAGTGGAAATTAGGGAAAAAAAAGCTAAAAAAGTATTAAATTTTGAATAAAGAGCAACTCAAGAGAGATAGTGTTATCTCTAATTTCAAAATGGTCTTCCGTTTGAAAAATAAATTGGCAATTTAAGTCTTGTCAAATGACTACAAATTAAGTTCTGGCCGAAAATGTGTAAAGGATTTGTTTCAATTAATTTTTCGTAAAGTTCTCTCTCGCTTTCCTTTTCATTTAAAACTTCAGATTTTCATAGTGTACCATTTTATGTGAAGTAAGGCAAATGATTTTTTCCTTCAAGTTTAACTAATTTATTAATTTATATTATACAAAAAAATAGCGTAAAAATTAATATAAAACCCATAGAATTGAAAAAATTGATAATTTTATGTCAACTTCATTTGCCCTGATTTAAAAAAAAATCCTTAACAAATGTTTTTATTAACCTTTTTGCCATTTTGTGTATAAATTCGCTAAATCATTAAAATCATAGGTTACAAAGATTCAATACACTTATTGAAAGAACAACAGTATAAGAATTAGATTATCAATTTGATCTTTTCGCAAGTGCCGATTGAAAAAATAATAATAATAATTGTATAAGAGGAGTCACTTGTTTGAATTAAAAAATCGTGGTGTAAATGTATGGAGGATTGCCTGAATCAAACTCGCCACAGTGTGTGCATCTATATTAGGTGAATATCTTGCGAGTTTTAAAACGGAGAAAAATTGTTTTATGACAAGCAAAAAGAAACGTATCTTATCTTCAGTGTAGCACATCAAAATTCAATTTTGCTTTTCGTTTTGGGTGGATTTTTAATTGTATTTTGATGTTTTTTCTATTTAATAAAAATTTTACTTGCGTATAACCGAAGAATATTACCATGTGAAACTCTAGCTATGGAAACAGAAAATTTAATCATAACAGCTTTTAAATGAATTTTTCTGCACGAGACCAAATCCATTTTTGTTCAATTTTTCCTGATCTTTATACGTGCGAGTAAATAGAATAATAGTTTTTATGCCTTTTTAGATATGCAGATATTTTCTCTTCAACTACTACAACCCGAATTGCTTACAAATAGAATAGTACGCTTAAGAATGTGTTGATGATTTTATCTTCATTTTTTTTCTTCTTTAGACAAAATTTCACAGCCAAAATTTCAATTATTTATACCTTAAATCCTCTAGAATTTTAGTAGTAAATTTTTAACTTGCTGATAAAGATATAAATAAAGGGTGTTAAACTCTCAAAGTCTAACTTGGGTTAAACAAACAAGGTTTAACTCTTTAGATGGGCCACAAAAAAAAAAATATTTGAGAAACGGGTCCCTATTTCCCCAATTGTGTTTTTGTTTAGAAAAAAAATTTTAAATTAAAAATTTTGCTTTTCATATTTTATTTTATATTTGTTTTGTTTGGTTCTTTTATTATATATTTTGTTTGTCCCGATATATTGGGGGGCCAAAAAATGTACGGGGTTTGACATGTTTTGAAAAAATTTCATGAAATTTTCCCCAATAACTTGTGATGATTAAAATTTTTTTAAAACTGTGAACGAGGATGCTGTGATATTTTTAGGAAATTGTCACATTTTCTTTACAGATACTTTAAGAAGGTTTTAGGAAAAAAGATTGATTGATTCGAAATATTTTACAGGACCTAATCAAACACATGCTGGAACCCGATGTCACAAGGCGCTACACAATGGAACGAGTAAGCCGTTCAGAATGGTAAAACTCAAGATGATCCGAAAAAAGACCCAAAAACTAAAAGGGAAAAAGGGGCAAAAAAAACGAACTTCCATCTTATTTGGGGATGGAACATCACGAAGAAAAAAAAAAAGAAAGAGACCCCCATTTAAAAAAGACAATTTAATGCTATTGAATTTTAAAATCAATAACATTAATTTAAGTCATTTAATTAATTTTATTCTTTTTTTTTGTTTGAAAACAGCTCTCTTGAAGAGCAGATTCATTGATTTTGTATGAAGTGAAGAACTGATACATTTTTAACTGCAGCAGATAGATACAAGCTTTGAAGAATAAATGTTTTGTTTTAAGTGTCTTGTTTTATTATTACTCCGCAAATAAAAAGTTGGCATGTGTTGAATTTGCTTAAAAAATACACCTTTACTTTAGCTGATCTACACTTTTAAAATTCGTAGGTAAACAAACGTATCTATCTATGTGTGTCTATCTTCTCACGAACCGCACCACGCATGAACTCGCCAAAGGTACCAAAAGATTCGGAATAACCCGAGGATCTCCTTTGACTATTTATATTCCGATATTGCAATTAGTTGAAAGATATTAATTAAAAACTTTAAAAACATCCAACTCAATGTTTATCTGCATTATTGTAACAACATTATTGTTATAAAAATGACGTAAGTTGGCGTCGAAAATCGATTTTCAGCCAAACTGGGTCTTCATTGTTACAACAATGCAGACAAATTGCGTTTTTATCGTTTTTAATTATTAAATTTTCAAATAATTGTAATTTAAGAAATTAAATGGTCAAAATGGATTCCTCGGATCATTTCCTATCTTTTGGTATCTTCGTTCCTTTTTTCGTGTACCGTTTCTTGCGAAGATAGCCTTGCATAAACAGATGTTTACGTATGAATTTAAGAGTACGCATCCAAAAATAAGCAGCTCAATTTCAAATTTCATACTTGGGTAAAGATGTTTAAATGTCAGGGGAAAAATTTCTTCAAAAAGATTTTTTTAAATTAAAAAAAAATTATATTTTATGTTTATACTTTTAAATAAAATGTGCATTTTGTATATATATGTACTTTTTAAGAGAAAGTTTCTGCAAAGAGCAAAATTTGGCAACACCGGAGAGCGTGAACTGATTAGCTGGAAACACTAGATAGTTTTTATCGTGTGACTATGACGTCGCATGAGTTTTTGAATTGATTGGCTAGAATCATGTGGCTTTCACTATCATGTGACTTAAACGTCACATGAATTGACACATTCGTCACATGATTAAAAATGTTTTGATTCATTATTTAAAAAAAATAGATACAAATTAATATTTTTTTTTAAAAAAATTAAAGCTGTGTTGTTTTTTATTATTTATTACAAAATTAATTATATAATAATAAATTCGTACATTGTCTGTTTTCTTGTGAATAAAACTGAATTAGCTTTGTAAAAATTATGAATCGAGAATAGAAGTTTGAAAAAAGATACTTTTTTCCCTGAGGAAAAAAAAAGTTTTATGCTCGAAAAAGCCCGTGCAACGCCGGGCTTAATGGAGGGAAAAGAAGCCTGTATGGCACAGAAAAAGAAGTGGAAGAAATTTCGGTAAGGGGATTGAAATAACAAACACATAGAAATCCCTCCCTTCGTGCACACACACACACACCTGGCGTCCAAAGTGCTGGCGTCCAAAGAGAAACGGAAAATTTCTATGGGGATAAAGTTATACCCTCGGAAGAAGCCCGCGCAGCGCAGAGCTAAGCAGGGGAGGGGGAAACAGACCCATCTGACGGGGCAAAGAGGTGGAAGAAAGAGAATTTTAATGACATTAATATAGAAATAACACACACAACAGGAAATGCTGTCACTGAGAGGAGAAGGTGTAACTTCCAAGGCAAAAAGCTACATACTTGAAGAAACCCGTGCTACTCCGAGCTAAAATGAGAGAAAAGTAACAACTCTGTCACCGCTTTGTCAAGAAAAGGAAATTGAAGACATTTCAGAAAAGATAATTTTGATGACGTTATAGAAATCACTCATATTGCGCATACACCCTCAAGAGGAGGAAAAGGAAATGTCCATTGGATAAAGTTATATTCTCTGAAAAAGCCCGTGGAATACCGGGCTAAGCGGAAGGGAAACAAAACATCCAAAGGAACAAACAGGTGGAAGAAATATCGAAAAAAGGGAATTTTAATAAGATTGATAAAGAAATCACACACACACAGCAGGAAATGCTGAATACGAGACGGCAAGAGGTAATTACCATTGGCAAAAAGTTATACACGCGGTAAAAGCCCGTGCAACCTCGGAGCCATGCATCAAATCTTACGTTCAGTGATCCTAGAAATTTTGATAAATGTTATCATGTACAAAAACAGCTGAATGGAATGTTTTTTTCACTAATTTGTAAGAGTTAGTTTTCATAATTAAAATATTTTTGAGGGACTCTAGGTAGATTCATGTGTGGCAGGCAGTAACACAAAGGCTCGGCATCAAAGTCAATACTTTCGGCTCAAGCAATATTCCGAGTTACATGTGAAGGATATAGGCACAAATGGGAACCAAAAAGGGAAAAAAGTGAGAAAAAAAAAGTGGATACAAATACAACAAATTCAGAAATAAATACAAGATTGCTCACGTGCAAACGGAGATAATCAAAAATTAAAATTTTACAATGAGGAGGACAAGAAAACATGATCACAAAATTTTTTCAAAATGCAAATACATAAAGCATACATACACATATAGGCACACATGCAGAAACATATATATATACACACACATACATATATATATGTGTGAGGTGTAAATATTTAAAAATATTTAAAAGTGAAATCTTTGTATTTGTCTATGTGTACAAAAATTACCCTCAAAGCTATTTAAAATTTTTCTATGATGATACCCTAGAGTAGATATAGTAGGCATTAAAATTAATGAGTCGAGTCACATTATTATGATCACGCTTTACCTCGAAAATACATATTACACAACCAATGAAAAATAACAGGTGGTGCTAGTGGGGGCGTGATCGATATAAAAGTCGGAAATACGTAGATTATCTTGGAATACATCTTTTATTAATGTGATGAGTGTGTGAGTAAACTGATTTGCAAAAAGGGTTGAGGATTGTCTTTTACGCAAAGGGTAGCAACGTTTCGGAAACTGCACGTTGTGTGAACTGTTTGCACGTTGCTGTGGTGAAAGTGTACCGTGCATATGTAGAGTAACGGTACCATTAAAAATAAACGGCGTGGAAACAATACACCACATGTCATTGATGCGATAAGTAATGGTGTATGGGGATTTATCGACAAGCTACAGTTGAGAACAACTAGCTTGTTACGGAACTCAGAGGCAGACGAATGCTAATTGCACTTATGTTGACGAAATTGTATTGAAAAAAAACCAACTTTAATTTATACATCATATAGCAGAACTAGATTGCTACTGATTAGAAGAGTTACCTTTACCGATGAACCACATTTTCTGCTCTATCTAACTCTCATAGATCTTCATCATCAGTCGAGACAAGTACGAGAACATACATCCTACAAGTATTGTTGGAAGAACACTACATAATGGGGGCAGTGTTATGGTGTTAGAAATGTTTTCATGTCTTTTCGTGGGCTCTTTCCCACTTGCGGAAGCTACTTATACACACAATATACTGGGTTATATTTCTATCTTTGTTGATCATGTATCTACATTGATACCCGTTGCAGTGTTTTTTCAGAAAGATGAGATCTTTCAGGAGGACAATAACAAGTGTCATACGCCCAGAATATTCCGAGATTGATTAGATGGGCACGGTGAAGACTTCTATGAGCTCTATTGGACATACAGTGCTGGTTGTTTTTCATAGTGACTTGCATAGTAAAAAAGTCTTTGTACCCATGGTAATAGAAATTTTTATTCCTGGTGAAATGATCTGCAACGAGTTGAGGCACATTAGTATTTTCTCTCTTGCGGCCTGAAGGATTAAGCACAAATGGTTTTCTACAGGTGTTGAAACTTATGGTCAATCTTGAACATGTCTTTTTGATACAGAATCTTCACATTTAAATTGATCGGATAGTCGTTCAATACTCTACGAGGTACATTGGAACGTCTTGTAATATCACACAGTTTGTGACAATCCATTCTTTCCATCCGACCACACATTACCATAAGGAATCAGATAAATGACTCCTCCTTGACATATCTATATTGTCTTGGTGTGCAACGAAATTCTTTCGCAACTGTGAAAACAGCCATTATCATTTAAAGATATTTTACACAAAGTTATTACGAAAAATTAGGAAGTTAAGAATTTTGTGTAAATAGTGTAAATAATTTGTATTTGAGTGTTTAATGCATTTATATTACTCTATGTTATGTTTATTTTAATATTAAATTGTACCATTACGGCGCAATGCCGCCCTTACGTTATAATGGCGTCAATGAGAACTTGAAAATCTTGGCGGTAGAGCCAAGTTGACATCGTACGGCGACCAGTTGGTGTGAATTTGGCAACTGGCGACTATTTTGGCGTCATTGGCGACCATGTTGGCGAGTTCGGAACCCTCTGGAATCTTCTGAAAGTAGTGGATCTCTCTACAAAGTACGGGGCTATATTTTGAAAGTTTCTGTCGCCCTAAAAATAAGATGCTCCCCGGCGGGGGAAGTCTGGATTTACCAGAGAGTAATTGTTTTGACTGGCGATTGGGGTCGGCTGTGTTTGTGTTCTTTCATCTTTTTTTAAACCTAGTTAGTGTTTGAAGGTTTGAAGCCCTTTGGAATTTACTCTGGAATATTGCCGCTGAATCCGATTTAAAAATTAGTTTTTTGTTAAAAAGCATCGCTCTTTAAGAACTGTTTATTTTCTTTTGATTGTTTTAAAAAACCAGAAACCCCCGGGTCTACGTAACATATTTTCTCTCTTGGGGGGAAGGGGGAAAAAACCAAAGGTTTTTTCCCGGGGTTGAAACTTTTTGGTCAATCTTGAAAATTCTTTTTTTATACAGAATCTTCACATTTAAAAGATCGGATAGTCGTTCAATACTTCAGGGACATTGGGCTCTTGTAATATACACGTTTGTGAAATCCCTTCTTTCCACCACCACACTTACCATAAGGGAAACAGATAAAAAAAACTCCCCCTTGATATATTTTAGTCTTGGATAACAAATTACCCGCAACTGTTGAAAATCAATAATTATGCGGTACACACAAAATTGTAAAAATTATCGGGGTTTCCCCCTTTCTATATAAGTGTCAATTTCATCAAAATAAAAGTCGTGGGGGTTCTTTTTTTTTTTCTCGTTTTAAAAAGATTTTTTATCATTCATATAAACTTTGAAATTTTTGTTACTACCAATTTTAAATGTAGAGCTTCGAAAAACATGATATAAATTAACTTTCGAATAATTTTCGAATGTAATGCAACGTAACAACTGTCCAATGAAATAAGGCTTTGCAGCAGAAGTTTATATGAATGAACTAATAATGTTTTTAATAAAGATTTATGAATCATCATGATAAATATTCGATTCTCTTAAGCCTTTAATGCAGACTTTATCTTCTAAATTCGCTTTTGTGAAAACGAAACTCAATTTTTCTCCAATTAATTTCGATTTTATGCAAATGATATTTAAGTGGCAGTTTTATTTCTTTGAATTATCATTTGTCAATTTTTGTATTAAATTAATAATAAAAAAAATTGAAAACGCACAGTTTAAATTTTATCAAAATCAAAGTTATTCATTAAAAGGACAATGAAAATCAATGATTAAGTAAAATTGTTTAGTTTTCTTTAGTTTTGTGGGACATAGAGAAAAAAACTTTTTTTTTGAAAAAAATTTTTTTTTAAACCCCAATTATTGTTCTTTTTTTTTGAAAAAAAAAGATAGCAACACTTGTTTATTAGTCACTTTTTTGACCAAAAATTCTCAGAAAGTGGTAGTGTATTTTGGGCTAATTTTGTGAGTGTATTATTCCAAGGATTATTTCCATAAGACGCATGTTTTTTGGGGGGTTTAAAGCTGGGGTTCTAGATGTTTCTGAGTTTAAATCAACTAAATTTTGTGGGGAAAAAACCTTTTAATTTTTTTCTAACTTTAAAAAAATTAAAGAAAGTTAAAAAATTAAATTTCTTATAGAAAATTGTAAAAATCTTTTAGAGCAATATATCTACCAGATCATATACAATGGGAACAGTTTTATAAATATACAATTATATAACAAAAATACGATAAGACATCATTTTTATACTTTTCTAAGATCACTTTTAAATGATTTATCTGGAACACTATTTTTAAAAAAATAAACCCCCAACACATAACTAAATTTCAATTTAAGCCTGTCTTCGGCAAATGTACGAAAACCAAAATTAAACGCGGAGCACACATTTTCAGACAGAAAATGTTTTAATTTTCATAAAAATGTGCACAGTATTGTATAATTCATATATTTGTTTATAATATAGCATTTTTAAAATTTCAAAATATTCCACAAATAATTAATTTTTCCTTTTAAATTGTAAAGGGACATCTCATTTATCATTACGGTAAAGTAGAAAAAATGCGATATACCAGAAAAAAAAATCTGTCAACTCCGATAAAATTAAGTGATTATATATATAGCGAAACCTGAATATAATAGTAATGCTGTAGAGTTCTCTTATATCTAAAAAAATATTCCGAATTTGGGTCCTATTTTTTGACATTGATGGAAGACAGCCTTATAAACAACAGCTAGCTGCGCAATGTAGAATAGAAATATAGATTTACAAAAATTTAGTGAAAGAAACGATAAACAACTATCTCATTTATTCAGTCTCGAGTGTTAATAATATTTAATAATAATATATAATAAATAAATAATCATGTATAATAAAGTTTAACTAATTTTTGTATGCGTATTATATTGTTTTAAAGGAATGTTTGTCTAAATGCGGCCTGTTGCAACGTTATGCATCATCAAAGTATACCGTGAAACTTTTTGGGTTGGCCATACCCGATTTTAAGAATGAGGTGCCAGCTCATGTGTCCACTTTGTTACCTAAACTGGCTCAAAATTGCCAAGAGAATCAATCAGTCATGTTTTGGATTATAGTGGAAATAAGTTCAAGCAAAAATGTTTAATAAACACGAAATACTATTAGATTGTTGTTAAACAATGAATTTCTTAACAATTGCGCAACAAACACAGATTAGAAAAATAAAAAATTCAATTATTGGAAAAAGATAAAAAAATAATTAATACGAATAAGAAATCTTTTCAGTTAGCTATAATACACATATATACGCAGTCAGATTAAAAATTAATTTGTACTAATTCAAATTTAATTATCTTTGATAGTTTCCCTTATAAAAAATATTCTGTCCAAATTTTATATTTATTCTTTAAGTAAAAAATAATAGTAAGTAAATAAAGGTAAGAACATTATTTATAGGATGTCAGAGGAATATGTTTCGGAAAATGAAATCAGTAATGGGGAAATTTCAAGAAAGTCTGGAACTTCAGAAAGATTCTTTTCACATTTGAACATAGACAACAATGTTTATTTGGCAAGTTTAGCATTTCATGGATTTCATATATTAAAAGAGGAGTTAGGTGTAGGAAATTACGGTAAAGTCAAGTGAGTGAGAAAATTGCTTTTTTTAATATATAAATTTCGAGATTAATTTAAAGGTTTGATGAGTTTTAGCATAAAAATAAAATTAAAAATTTTTTAAAATGCATAATTTTTATATTCAAAAAAATTTTTTTTACTCTGATATCTTTTTTAAAAAAAACCTTTTTTTTCGTTTTTTTTTCAATTTGTTTTTGTAAATAATTAAGTCATCTTTTCCCCAGAAAATTTTCTTAGTTCCTAAGGTATCCAACCGTTGGGAACCTTTTTTTTTCAAAACATAAAGGGATAATTTTCATGATATTTAGTGTCCTTAGATTAGAACAAAAAATACAATTTTTTAAGGATATTTTGAAAAAAGTTATTTAAATGCAATATTTTGGAAAAATTTAAATTTGAATAATTTTTTTTAAAAAGTTCTCCTTTTGTGAAAAATTTTCTATTATAATAAATTTTTTCCATATGCCCAGACCTCTCTACAGAGCTCAACTTTAATTTTAAAATATATAACTTGAAGGGGGGTTTTCCATATTTTTCCAGAGAGGGGCAATTTTAAGAAAAAAACGCCGATAATTATTTCAATGGGTTGTAACTCTAAAAATAATGTGAATTTTTCAATAATCATAGTTGAGCCTCTGTAAAGAGGTCTGAGCTATATACAGGCAAAATATTATTGTATTAGAAGCATTTTTCACAAAAGCAGAACATTTTGAAACAAGATTATTCTAGGTTAATTTTTTGCAAAAATATTGTATTTAAATAATTTTTTTTGACCAAATGTCCTTAAAACAATTTTATACATGTAGTCTAATCTAAGTGATACTAAATATCATGAAAATTATCCATTTTTGGGTTTTTAAATAAAGGTTCGAACGTATCATTAAAAAATTCTTTAACTAAAAAATTGTGTTGAGCAATATGTCTCTTAACTTATATTGTATAGAATAATTTCGAATTAATAACTGAAAAAGAATAAAAAAATAAGGTAATACATTAATTTAAACAGGGCAAATAAAATTCATTATATTATATTTTATTTTTATTTTATTTTCTGTACATGCAATTTGAACAATTAATTTTTAACAATATTTTGAATAAACTAAAATTTTTTAAAATTGATTGATTGAATATTAACGTCGACCCTTTTAGCTAGGGGTTTTGGCAGAACCACGTAATTTCTAAAATTTGTTAATGAAAAGTTCTAAATGCACACATTTTTCGTGAAATTATATAATCCTACTACTAATTTAAAAATGATAAAATATTTTATTATATACAATATGCATTCAATATAGAACTCAAACAACTGAATGAATAATGTACATACATATATATATAAAGTATTTTTTTTATAAATTTATTTAGTTTTAAAAATTCTCCTCAATGCAGTTTTTTATCATGCTGTTTAAGGACAGACCCATACGTTTCTTTATTATGGTTCAAAATTACGAAATCATCGTTGGGTTCATACGTTTTAAAAAAT